>BLKR01010486.1:0-54723 GCA_011170035.1 Teleogryllus occipitalis | reverse complement strand
GGGGCGAGTTGGGGCGGGGCAGGTTGGGGCGGGGCGAGTTGGGGCGGGGCGAGTTGGGGCGGGGCGAGTTGAGGCGGGGCGAGTTGAGGCGGGGCGCGGGGCGGGGTGGGCGAAGCGGGGAAGAGAGGGCGGAGCAGCGTCCTCCCGCCTCGATAACTAGTTTGCTGTCGGAATCAAGTAATCAAACAAGAGTACGACTCGGCTAACTGCTCACCGGCGGCTCTGGGTGAGCGGCCTTCGAGGCGCCATGAAGGTGGGGAAGAGGCAGGAGGGTGAACTGAAGACGGAGTGCGAGGAAGAGAGGGTCTCTAGGTGCTCAGAGAACGAGATGCGCATGCCGGATGTGCGCATTAATGAGAAGAAATTAAAGAAGAGGTATTTATGAAAAAAGAAAAAGTTCGTGCTTTTGCTGGCTGACAGATAAAAGAAAAGAGAATACTAGAAAAAAAAATTAATAACAAATTGAATGAAGTAAACCATTATTTATTGAGTATGCGTATTTGAAGTATGAACAATGAGATAGGAAGTATGTAATTTCGTATGATTGTGATAATGAAAAAAATTAATTTCCTGTTCATGGAGAAATTGACAAAGATGAAAATGAGATCGAATAGAAAATAAATGTTTAACGAAAAGATTAAATAATGCAGAAAATAAGAAGTCATAAGATAAAACAACAATATATAAAACAACAAAACTTACGAGAAAATAAGATTAATGTTTACGATTTAGTAGATCTAAGTTATCACAACATTTGGATTATCAGTGGAATACCGGACGGTAAAGCAAATGCAGCGAAGGCATGAGAAAACAGTGGTTGAGGAAGTTAGTAATCAGACATTCGGACGAAGCAAGCGAGCCAACTGTAAGTTCGATTGCCAGAACGCAGGGATTCATGAGCGTCGAAAGGCAGACGGCGAACCGTAAAATTGGCGCAAATGAGCGAAACGGTTCGGAAGGCGCGGCCTTCTAGTAATGAGGTGCTGGGATCGACACAGAGCGCTGCCGCCTTGTCGCCCCCCCCCCCCGCTACCGCCCCTCCGCCTCCGCCCCGTCCCCACCGCCGCCACGCCGCTGCCGCCTCCCGCCACCGCCCCTCCCCCCGTCGCTGCCCCTCCGTCGCCGCCGCCCCGCCGCCGCCCTGCCGCCGCCGCCCCGCCGTCGCCCCGCCGTCGCCCTACCGCCGCCGCCCCACCGCCACCATCCCACCGCCGCCGCCCGCCGCCTCCGCCACCGCACAGTGGAGCCAGAGGAGGAGAAATTTGGCAGAATGTCCAAAATCAAAATAAACTTCAGAAGCTCCATTTCACATGAAGGGGGTAGCAAAATGTCTCCTTCATCGTGCCCCGATCAGGAAAGGAACAGGGAATCCCCCTACTCCTTGCAGTGCAAGTTTGAACTTGCACAAGTGATGCGCAGCGCGCGTCTTCGCTCTCGCAGTAAGAAGAGAGGTGTGTTTTTCAATAGAAATATTTTTGCTCTCTCAACTAAAATCGGCAGAATCGTACGTGCGATGGATACAATACCTGGAGATATGCACTTTAAATCTGTATTTCTAGAAAACATATTCCTTGAAAAATAATTTAGTAATTCCAAGTAGAAACTCCACGTGTCAAAATGTAATGAAATTTTAAAATCCGGTTTTTCATATTGCCTTTTAGTTCCCTTCTGGGCATTTCCGGGCTGTGATATTAACTGAATCTGATTCTGAAATTCATCCAGTTTTTAAAACATTAATCCAAGTTTGCCCATGTTTGCCCCATTTTGCGTTAAGGTACTTTGTGATGATGCACATTTAGTTTTGTTAGCCTTTTTACCTACAATATTCATTTTTTATTTTTCTGGAAATCTGGATCTGGAACTGATAGCTCTTTATTAACAAGGAAGGATCTGTACGATGTTATTAAACACACTGAAAAGAAAAAAAATGAAGAAAAAGTGCCACCTAGAAGAAAAAAAGGAAGTGCTTGACACGCTGTTAATTGCATGTAACCCGCTAATTTCACAAATGGAATACAGAAAAATTTTCACAAAGACATTTAACCTAGAAGTTACCCTAATGTTCATGTCTTCAAGTACAAATTCACTTGTTGAAGAATCACATGATGAAAGTTCTGCCTTTGATTTTATGTAAAAAAAATATTTGGAGGTTAAACAATTAAATAATTTAATTATAAAATGCGTATTCTAGTCCTAAAAATTCCGAAAAACACTTGAAAGCAT
Source organism: Teleogryllus occipitalis (assembly GCA_011170035.1). Classification (NCBI taxonomy): domain Eukaryota; kingdom Metazoa; phylum Arthropoda; class Insecta; order Orthoptera; family Gryllidae; genus Teleogryllus; species Teleogryllus occipitalis. The sequence continues at coordinate 52,500 of BLKR01010486.1, read as the reverse complement.
GTTTTTCAAACTTTTCCCCTTTCTGGCCACACTGTGCGCCGCCGCCCCCACCGCCGCCGCTGCGCGGTATCGGCGAGACCACGCTTTTGTGATCAATGCCGCTCCTCTTAGAACGCTTTAGGGCCCTTCATCGTTCAACGCATTCATTATTGCACCTCGTCTAATGGACCGACTTTTTATGCCATTTCTGGTAATCACAATTCCGGGCACTTGAACAGAGGTTCGAGAACGTAATTGCAAACGTTCGTCTATCTACATGCGTTTTAAGTATGCATGGAAGCTGTATATCATGGCCGTCGTTACCAAAGGCGGGCTTGATTGTTATTTTTCTTGCTGTATGCTATTTCGGCGCGTGCAGGAGATGCGATTTAGCTTTCTACAAGGCGAACGACTTTACTTTTTTAAAAACCATTTAAGTTAAACGACTTTTGGTTTATTATAAAATATGGTAATGTAATTTCGAAATTTGGTTTTGCATTGTACTCTTGCAGATTATAATTACTTTATCGTATACTAAAGATTTAATAGTGCTGAATGTTTTGAGATCTGTTATTGATTTATCAAATGAATCAAAGCTATAAAGAGAACGATTTTGAAGTCCCTACTATTCCGCTCCCAGTGAACCAAGTGAGGTATAAAACATAGCAGTAGAGGTCACTACTGAGTAGGTCACAGATTTCTTAAGAAAAAGCTACGAACTTTGCGTTGTTGGCTACAGTTCGCGGGAAATGGAAGACCAGTTGATTTTGCTTAGAAAACATTGTGTTTTGTGGTTGATAACGATTATTTGTGACTATAAATTGTAAGTATTCAATGTACTTTCTTATTAATCATTCTTGTGATATCTACGGAAAACATCAGAGATGTGAGGGAGTTCTGATTATTATTTGGAAATTGTATTTCATACATTATGTTTCACTCACTAAGGTAAGGATAGGAGCATTTACTGTTATAGGCCAAAACAACATCCATGTGTATATATATATATATATATATATATATATATATATATATATATATATATATATATGTAAAGATCGTAAAAAATATAAAACAATGTAAATGGGTATGCAGTATTTTCTGTCATAACTTTTTTACAGAACTTCTTCTGTCCGATGTAATCGCACGCATTCAGTTAATTTTGTTTAAATGATTATCTAATACCAAAAAGAAAAGGACACCTGAGCTCAAACAATACTTTCTTAAAGTTCATATATAAAAAAGGAATGTGAGTGTATTCTGTAAACAATTTCAACATGATTTGGCAAGTTCAAATCATATTTATTTTGTGAACATTTAAAATAATTGCGTATATGAAGAGAATAGCCTTCAACTTTGATTAGCGACCTTTTAATATATCCAAGATTTCCTGTAAAATATTTTAATTTTTTCATACTATTACATACTAATGAGAGAGTACTGTTAATTCGCAGCCCAAAACGCGTTTTTTTAGACCAAAAAAAATGGGTCCATATCACAAAACAGGGTTTTCTTGCTTCATCTGCAGTGAATTTTTTTTTAGGGCTTGTATCCAGCCGACAGCCGGTTGCCCTTGTCCCGAAGGGAAGCATATTCGACCATACACTAGACAAACACTTGCGGGCTCCTCTGATCTGAGGTCAGCAGAACGCGAGGCCCTCCGCGACAACACACACACACAAAGTCAAGGGACAAACAGCCATGCCCAAGGCGGGACTCGAACCTGCGACCCTTCGGACCGAAGCGCTGAGTCGGTACTCGCTCTTAGCCACCTCGGCCATCTAGGTCGGCATCTGCAAGAATTACTTTCCCTTATTCGCCACAGAGTCTGAATCTACATTTTATGGGCCCTTGTTTAAATAATCCTGGAAGTTGCCGATCCGGTGACCGAGATCGCTAAAGCAGTAGTGTCGTAGCGATCTTGGACTGAAGGGTCGCGGGTTCGAGTCCCGTCTCGTGCATGGTTGTATTTGTGTTCGTCCTTTCACCCCTTATCATCACCATATCGTTTCATTTTCATAGTGACCATACCGTAAACTTCAATAGTGGTCGCTAATGACATAGATGTTGATGCGACATTAAATAGCAAAACAAATATCCTGGAAGTTTTGCGCCCACGCAGATGGCCAGTCATGGCCGCGAAGGCAGCGCCCTGGCTCTGCTTGCGGAGAGAGTGAGCAAGATCCTGCGTGGGCTGCATTCGCCGCAGGTCAACAGCCAGGCGCACCAATCAAAGCGCCCGCCGCCTCCAGCCCTGGACACCTATTTCGGACTCGTTGGGATATATCGACACTCACCTATATATCGGGTATAAATATTGCGTTGCTAAAATAACATTGTTTAATAAATTGATTGGGACGTTTTTAATTTAGGGTTATTGATGGTGACCAAACATGTCTGTCACACAATTTAGAGAAGTGGCTTTCAAACCTTTGTGGCCAACAGCTGTAGGTCCTCCGATATGTGATATTTCTGTTGAATGGGAATAGAAATACCAATTATTTAAACCATCTTTTAATTTAATAGGGTTTAATAATATTGAAATTGAATACACAGATGCTCGTCCAGAAATTTAGTTTTCTTCCTTTGCATCCTAATTTTGATATACCGTGTGATATACCTAAGATGTTTTCTTCAATTTTCTCCTGAACCATTGCAGACACTGAGATGCGGTTTTCACTAAAACTACTATATGTAAGGGGCACATATGGTCATGCATAATATTATTCTATTGCATTTTTTATTGCAGAGATATTGACCCAACTTCGATTTTTTAAATGAAACCCTATAGATTTTTTAGCTCATCATAACAAGCGTAAAGAGACGAGTTCATAAATATGCATATCGCCATGTGTTACATTAAAAATTTTCGAGAAATTAAGAGTTTTAAAGACGCACGCCGACTGCTGGTTTCTGTAATCTGAACGAGAAATTCCGGGTGATATGCGGCGAGGCCATTCCCTTACGTTGCGTCGACCCTGCGGTAAATATAGTGATGCAATGTGCAAAGGAGCTCACGAAAACCCGCGATTTGCTCTTTAAGACTACACCCTCTCAGTCCTGGAGACAATATATTCACCCATAGCCATGGTTTGAGCAAATTTGTTCACCACAAGGTACTATTTTTTAATTAATGAAATACTACAAGATTTGAGAAAATATTTGAATTATTAACCGTAGAGAAAGCAAGCGCGTTGTGGGCTGGACATCCGTCATGTTGCATCCACATACAATTTCTCATATCTAGGGTAATTTCCTCCAGAAAAAGCGGCAATGTTTCACGAAGAAATCTTGCGTATTTGTTTCCTGTCAAATGTCAATACATTAAATAGGGACCTATGATGGTGTCGTTAAGAATACCGCACCAGACATTAACACTCCACTGCTTTTAGTTCTCATCTTCACGAAGCCAGCGAGTATTGTCCACTGCCCAGTAGTGCATGTTGCGTAGATTCACCTGGCCGTGATTCGTAAATGTTGCCTCATCGGTAAACATAATCTTCTTAAAAAAGTCCTGATCATCTCGCACGTGTTCCAGAACAAAACGACAAAACTGAACGCGTTTCTGGTAATCACCATCATAAAGCTTCTGGTGCAACGAAATGAGGTAGGGGTGAAACTTGTTACTATTCAAGATGCGGAGGGCTCTCGAACGACTAATGCCGGAATCCCTGGCAATGTCTCGAGAGCTGATATGGGGATTGTTGTGAACAGCTGCAAGAACGGCGGCCTGTGCTTCCTCAATCGGTGCCCTTCTGCTCCGCAAACGACTCTTGGCGTTCCAGTCGCCTCTCTGCACAAGGCTTTTACAGATTCTCATACAGTCATGTGCGAAGGCCGCCGTCGATCTGGATATCTTTCAGCATACAGTAATGCACTTTTCTTTGCATTTCTGTCACATTCACTGTACACCAGAATTAGGTCCAGCTTCTCCTCGTTCGTATACATCTTCCCGGATATTTCGGCACTATTTCACTGCGTTTACAAATTTCTTGTAAATCTGGAGAGTTCCCGTTTATTTCTGACTGCATTTCCTTTCTCCACCGCCCTTTTATTCTACCTACACTTCTTACGTCACTTCGAGGCATCTCCAGTTTTCCCACTTTACTTGGCCGACGCAACGGAAGGCAATGTCCTCGCCGCATATCACCCGTAATTTCTCGTTCAGATTACGGAAACCAGCAGTCGGCGTGCGTCTTTAAAACTCTTAATTTCTCGAAAATTTTGTTATGTAACATAGGCGATATGCATATTTATGAACTGGTCTCTTCACGCTTGTTATGATGAGCTTAAAAACTCTATAGGGTTCCATTTAAAAAAATCGAAGTTGGGTCAATATCTCTGCAAAAAAATGCAATAGAATAATATTATGCATGACCATATAATGATGATGATGATGATGATGATGATAATAATAATAATAATAATAATAATAATAATAATATACGAATAATATTATACATGACCATATGTGCCTCTTGCATATAGTAGTTTTAGTGAAAACCGGATCTCAGTATCTGCAATGGTACAGGAGAAAATTGAAGGGAACATCTTAGGTGGACCACACGGTACAAATATTATACATTATACCGGAACCTGCTTTTTGTAAGCTTCTACAATCACCCTGATAGTTTGTGCTAGACATCGTAAGGTGTAGGTCTTGATCTATTTCTATAACTACGATTGCAGAGGCACTTCACTGCTGAACTTGTTCGTATGTAGCGAGTGTACGCATCTCGCAGCAGGAGTACGGACAATTGAGCAGCTTTTAGATATGCCGCAGGTGCATACGTAGCCGGCGGCAAGCACGGACCTGTACAGCCAAGAGACTCAGCTCGGTGAAGTGTGCACATTTAGCACACCCCAGAATGTCAGTGATTTAATCTAATCTAATCGTCATTAATCATGTCAGCTTCTGGTGGAGGAATGTTGTCAGATAAATCCTTCCTGTCGCGAGGTGATTTCATCGCGTGAAAACGGTATACTTGCATTTTCAACGAATTTGAAACGACAATAATGTCCGTCTATACGCTTTGATGTGCACGTTGTGATCGTGTTTTTTTTTTATCTCCGCTTTGGTTTTCCTTAGTTGGAATTGTTTATATTTTATTTACAAATCTTCATCTTTTGCTTGAGAATGTAACACAATTTGATATTGAATTCTAAAGATACATTGCCTTCTGAAGACATTAAATTGGTTTGCGAACTAACTGTCAATTAGATACTGAAATATCACAATCCCGAACATTAAATTTTTACTCCATTCAGTAATGTTTTTGTATAAATATATAATTTAGTACATTTTTGTAAAATATAATTTGTTAATATAATTTTGTAAAATAAGTCAACAAAATGATTTTATTAGTGATCTTAATGTATTTTGTCGCAATTTCTCTCCGTCAAACACATTATTACATTATTACATTTAAAAAAATTAATAACACTTATAACAAAGATTTTACATGTGGTACTTATAAAAAATTGCTTTTATTTATATTATGTATTTATCGTTTCTAGGATTCAGAAAAAAATGTTAATATTGATATTGTAATGCTGAATCCGTGAACATTCCACATATTTATTGCACCGTAAAATTTTAATAGGTTGGGCTGATGCGTTCAGTTTTACGTTTCTGAAAGTAAACACAAATTTCTGAGAAGAAGTGATTTTAATTGAAACTAAATTTCACTTTATAAGTTTATAATGTTACAAAATCTTTTTCTTAAAAATTATTATTAAACAGCAGCACTATATGAATTTTGAACCAAAAAGAAAAGCACTTTATACTAAAATTTCTGGAAATATTGGAATTAAATAATAATGAACCACATCCAATATTAGTGATTCCAGTCAGAATACAGAATAACGAAGCTCCATTGGATGTTTCAGTGCATTTGCGAACAAGAACAAGAAATGATTACTGAGTAGCTTTAGAAATAATGGCAGTGGAAAGAGATCCGGGGGAATGTTATGTTCGCCTGGATAGGCATCTGAGCGTAGTCACTGTGGTACAGGAACGGTATGGGGCATGGCGGCGGGCTCCAGGAAAGAAAATGTCGAGATCGCACAGTGGGCGGCCGAGTGCGAGACAGACAACACAATTTGCTTTGAGGTAACTCTTCTTGGGAGGTTCTAGAAGGTTTGTTTGGTGAAATAATAATCGAATTTTATTGATTTGAGGATGTAAGCTTGTGTGAATTGGAGAAATGATGATTGAGGAGGCATTAACTTTCGAAAACACTTTAGAAAATGTTCTCTGTAGTAGAATGAATTTTTATACATTTCTTCTGCGTTAGTGGAAATACGTTTTCAATCAACTATCTGATCAAAATAACATTCTCTTTAATACTTAATATAATAAACTCAAAGAAATACTTGAAAAGTGTGCTTGGTGAATGATTTTACCGTCAACGTAGACCTACAACTTTTGGAAGTAACCATTTGTCGATTTTAAATACCTGCTGTGTCCACACAAGCACCAGATTCGGTAATGAATTTGCCTGAGCATGTGAAAAATATAAAATTTACCACAAAAATAGTTACAGTGTAATCTACCCGAAAGTGATCTGAAACAGTTTAACTGAAAAAGATCTGAAAGATTGATATTTTTAAACCTGTATCAAAACTGGATACATTCACGTTTCTTTTGTACAACACTTATCAAAATGATAATCGTGATAAATTTCAGGCGAAAGCCTACCTTTAATACGGAAATGTAACCGTTCGGGTATTTTCGATCTTTGTTATCTGAAAATGTTGCTTTAACAACCTTTCTTAATAATTAGTGTAATAAGACATACCAAGTCAGCGAAAATGTATAATGAAATATTTTGTGGTATATATTTGTAATGAAAATTCTGATTCTTCAAAAATTTGGAGAATGACAATTGAATGGATCTAACATATTTATCAAAATAATATGAGATCTAAAATTTGTTTCTAAATGATATTATACATTATTTTTTTACTTTCTCGCATCCTGGGTGGGCGGGGACGTGTGGTTGGGCGAGCGGGGCCCTTGGTTGGGTGTGCGGGCAGGGCATGTGGTTGGGTGGGCGTGGGCGTGTGGTTGGGTGTGTGGGAAGTGTGATTTGGCGTGCGGGCGTGAGGTTGGGCGAGCGGGATGTGTGGTTGGGCGAACGGAGCGTGTGGTTGGGCGAGCGGGGCATGTGAATGGATGGGCAGGGACGTGTGGTTGCGTGGGCGAAGCGTAAGGTTGGGCGAGCGCGGCGTGAGGTAGGGTGAGCGGGGGCATGTAGTTGGACGGGCGGGGGCGTGTGGTTGGGGGGGCGACGTGATTTTGGATGAGCGGGGCGAGTGGTTGAGCGAGAGGGGCGTGTGGTTGAGTGGACGTGGGCGTGTGGTTGGGTGGGCGTGGGGTGTGGTTGGGTGTGCGTGGGGTGTGGTTGGGTGTGCGTGGGGTGTGGTTGAGCGGGCGAGAGCGTGTGGTTGCGGGCGGGGCGTGTGGTTGGGCGAGCGGGGCGTGTGGTTGGGTGGGCGGGAAGTGTGGTTTGGCGTGCGGGCGAGGGGTTGGGCGAGCGGGGCGTGTGAATGGATGGGCAGGGACGTGTGGTTGCGTGGGCGAAGCGTAAGGTTGGGCAAGCGCGGCGTGAGGTAGGATGAGCGGGGGCATGTAGTTGGGCGGGCGGGGGCGTGTGGTTGGGTGGGCGGGGACGTGATTTTGGGCGAGAGGGGCGTGTGGTTGGGTGGGCGTGGGTGTGTGGTTGGGCGAGCAGACGTGTCGTGTGGCGGGGGCGTGTGGTAGGCGGGCGGGGTGTGTGGTTGGGCGGCGCGTGGGAGTGGCGCAGGTGCGCGGCGGGCGCTGGGGGGGGGCTGGGTAATCGCTTCCCGGAACTGCCGGCCAGCCCGCGAGAGGCGGCGTGGCGGTCGCGTCGCGTCGCGCCGCGCCCCGCTGGAGGAAGACGGGGGGGGGAGCAGGGCAGGGCGAGGCGGGGGCGTAATTGGAGTACCGCAACGCGCGCCCGCGGGCGCTCCATCCAATGGCAGGGCGGCGTCCTCGATCGCCGTGGAACTCTGTCGTCCGCCGCGCCGCGTCGTCGCCTCCGCAGCCTTCGGGATGAACATCCTGTGGCTAAAAAGACTTCGATGTTTTTCTGAGCAGGAAATCAGATCAATTGTCATTTACAGAATTTTTATTGCTCTGCTTTATTTATTTATAAAATTATTTCCAGGTATGTTTTCAACTGCAGTACATTGGTGAGGACATGTTAACTCACTTTGTTGTATTGGGTATTTCACAATTGAGAGTAAATCGTAGAGGTTTTGACTGGCGTGTATTAAACGTCATTGTAATTGTAACCTTAATTCTCTTAATTTATACTATACTTGACTTTTCTTATTATTATTTTTTGGCGTAGAGGATTGGTACCAGGCGGACTGCCCTTAGGCAGTGTTCCATACCCCAGTTTTCGGCTCACGCTTCTTTGGAAGCCTACCGCCGACGCGAGTCCGGGGACCTTGTCGGCCAGGCGCACCTCACGGGCGGTTCCTTGGTGCGCCTGAGGTTTGACTCACTTTCTCCGTCAGATGTGGTTCTCAGTTAACTGAATTCGAGCTGTCTAGGTGGGAGTAAGTAAGATCTCGTTAGGGCGGAAGATTGTTAGAGAGATTTAATTTTGCCGGACGTCTGTCACGGGTATTTTACATACTTCAAGAGTGACATGGTTACTGTGGATTTTTTCGACCTTCAAAATTTCACGCACCTTCACTGGGATTGAACCCGCGCACTGGGGGTTCAGAAGCCAGTAAGCTAACCCGTCATCCATCGACGCAGGGTTGCTGGTTGTCCCAGGATCACTTTACTCACAGTTCATTTCTGTCTACACTACGTGTCTTCCTGCTGGCCCTCTCGCCTCTATCTTTCTTTCAGAACCACCGACTGCTTGCAAGTGCCGACGGCGTTGTCCTCACTTCGCATTCCGCGCCGTTGTTGTCGTCGCCACTGGCTTCCCTAGCCAGTGACTGCGGGGCCGGGGCAGGTGCCTCGATGCCACGCTCCGATAGTCGGCGATCGCCTCGTGCGCCACCAGCGGCCTGCGATGCGGCGCGTTCGTGAAGCACGCGGACGCCTCCTCCCTCTCCGCTAATCCTGCCCCCGCCGCCCCTACGCCCCCGCCGCCCCCACCGCACTCGCCGCCCCCGCCGCCCCCGCCGCCCCCGCCGCCCCCGCCGCCCCCGCCGCCCCCGCCGCCCCCGCCGCCCCCGCCGCCCCCGCCGCCCCTGCCTCAGTACCTCTGCCATCACTTCCGGCTATACCTCCGTCTTCTCCTTCACCACCGCTGTCACTGCCTCCGCCACCTCCTCCGTCTCCACCTCCGCCGGCGCCTCCGCCTCCGCCACCTTCGCCGTCTCCGCCACCTCCTGTGTCTCCAACCTCTACCACCGCCGCCTCCGCGTTCTCATCCTCCTCCGCCGCCGCCAATTTCACCTCTGCCGCCGCCACGTCCTCCGCCTTCGCTATCTCCACCGCCGCCGCCGCCGCCCTCGTTCCACTCAAGAAGCGCTGCCCACAGCCCTCCACGCAAAGTGGCTGCTATCTCTGCATCGACGCGCCTTCTGATGGCAGGACTAAATAACTGAAATAGAAATAGAATAACAATTATGTATGTATCAAGGCTGTAATAAAAATATTTTTCCGAAGAGCGGGATAAAACCCGAAATGTAGCGTAGCGTTGGAGAGTGTGGTGAAAATGTCGACCCCAAAATAATTTTTTAACTGTGGTGTTTACAACCATTGTGATACAATCATCTCCTAACTATTTATAGTTACAAATTAACGAAAATATTCAAATGTCGACGATTTCTCGGAGCATAATGATGCAGAGGTATGTATTAGAGTTAACATTACTGTTAATGATTTTTGTGACTAATAACTACTATTAATGATTAGTGTCAATAAAACAGTTGAATTGAAGCTACTTTTCATTTACTAATATTCTCCATCATCAAATCTTCAAGGTGTATAGAGTGTCCAAGAGTACAAACATCAAAGCAAATAAAATTTTTGAGATAATAAATAAATATGTTCTGAATGTAGGTACATTGTTTTTGAAATAAATTAGCTAACGACACAAAGTTAACAGGCACAACAAATAACCAAAAGCTTATTATAATTATCAAATGTTAATTTCTCGTCGTCTCCCATTTATTGTTAGTATCTTAATCATAGTATTTTAATATTAATTTTATAATATAAGTATGTTAACTTTGTCAATAGTATGCATGTTAACGTAAGTTAATATTAAGATCCATGTTACAGTTAGATAGGAGAAAAAATTAGATGGCAGTTCATATGGTCTGAGTTGGTCTCTCAATAAAGATCTCACATTGTTGTTGTTGTTGTTGTTGTTGTTGTTATTATTATTATATTACTATTATTATTATTATTGTTGTTGTTATTAAAGTTACGCATTTTTTAAAGTCCCACTGTTTATATTGCAGAATACGACTTGACGATTTGATGTAATTCTGGAAATTTGCAGTCCGTAGTTCGGTTTCATACACACCAGATTAAATTACTGTACGTATATTGTGTATTAAAATAATTTGCCCATATCTAATCGTTAGCTTAATAATTTCATCCGTATATAAATCTTACGTTCCTATGAATGCATTAGTAGTAGCTAAACACCAACCATAATGTTAATAAAACAAACGTCATTACTTTTTCGCCGTCCATTGGATGTTCTGAAAGATTAGCGATTCATGATCTTGTTTTTCAATTACTCTTTTGACTTGTAATAGTGCTGCTGAGTTGTTTAAAAGAATTTAATCTTTCACGAGACTTCCATCAGAACAACTATACTTGCCATTGAACTTAATATTGTCGATGATTTGAAACAGATTCAGAATAATATCTGGAAGTTCATAAGCAAACTTTACCAAATGCACGTGCTCTATCAATTTTTAAGGATCATTTGTGTGTACAAAGAGTATAAAATGAGCAATTACAAGACACGTTAATAAGATGTCACGTTGACTTTACATCTATATTAGGAAAGCATTTCTAGTTATCGAAAGAGAGGAAAATTCTTGAAGATTTACATCGGAACGCCCTCAAACCTTTAACCGATCGATCTTAAGCTTATCCCTGAGTCGAGTGGATGCGAAGATTTCTTTCCTCCTTCACGTAGAAGAGAACTCCTTCAACTTCAATTTATTTCCAATCCATCATTTGCTCTGTTCGGATTGAGGAAAGAGCCTTTAACCATCAAGCGATTGTCCTCACAGGGCAATTTTTGTGAAATCATCTGTTGTCTCAAATATATGCTTCTCTTATTGTCTCAGATAAATTTTATAAGCTCACATTTCAGGTACAATGGTTGAATAAACTCTGAGGAATTCACTAAACAATTTAGTTAACATTAAAGATTTGTTGCCTCCGTAGTAGGAATAATGAATATTCGTCTTGGTTGAGAATTACTAGGATTTAGACATTTGGAAGTAGCACGTTAACTTACATATATCCTCACTTTAGTCACTTGATTTCAATAATGATGAATGTGTCATATATACTACGGATTTTTATGTACGATATAATGAAGAATTTAAAGGCGTACATGTTTAAATTCTATACGTGCTCAGTTAAGAGAAAAATCGAAGATGTATTGATTGCGATGGTGGACCAAGAAAGATCCTTAAGTTGTGAAGTGATTTACTTCGCGAACCGGTCGATTGAGATACTAGACGAGCTTTCTGAAGAAAAAAATCGACACGCCCATTCCATATGCTTGACTCAAATGAGATTAAAACGCTGCTTTCGCTACCACACTCTCTGACAGTGTCGGCGCGTGCGAGTGCGTTAAAGTGGACTTCGGCCGTTGTCTTCCCGCGGCACCAACCGCCCCAGCATCACTCGCCCCCACTCTTCCCTACTCTTGCTCGTCCAACCTGCACACGCGCTGCTCAATGTCCCCTGTTCATGTTCACGTCCACGTCCACGTCCACGTCCACGTTCATGTTCATGTTCATGTTCATGTTCATGTTCATGTTCATGTTCATGTTCATGTTCATGTTCATGTTCATGTTCATGTTCATGTTCAGGTTCAGGTTCATGTTCATGTTCACGTCCACGTCCACGTCCACGTCCACGTCCACGTCCACGACCACGACCACGACCACGACCACGACCACGACCACGACCACGTTCACGTCCGTGTCCACGTTCATGTCCACAATTCACGTCAATGTCCACGTCTACGCCCACGTTCACGTCCACGTCCATTCCCACGTCCTCGTCAGCATCCACGTTCACAATCATGACCAAAACCGCGACCACGCTCATGACAATGCCTTCAGCTCGTCCACATCCATCCTTCTCCCACACTTTGCTCCCACGCCCGTGTGATGCTCAAGCCAACTCCGAATTGCCCCCGCCGTCCCTTTCGCTCTCCGGTCTCACCCTTCCTGGCTCCCACCAGTGGGCTGCCCACACTACATCGCTCCCCGCCCTCGGCAAATTTATCATTACGCGGTCGCGTTTAGCCCGGGGCGAAGTGGGGGCCCGCAGCAATTTTACGGCGGATTGCGTTTAATTGCTGTTCGGCAGCGCTACATCGGTAACAGGTCATGCGGGTGTAAGGGCGCTTTTCTTGGCGTGGGCGGGAAGGTTGGCAATATTGTTCAAATGTCAAACAGCTTTCTTTTTTCTTTTTGTATCTCTTTTTGTTTTGCTGCTGCGAAAAACGGTACTTTATTTTGGTGCAACTTTAATGAAATTCTTGAAGTCGTTGGTTTGTTTAGGTAATTAATTTTTTAAAATTGTGTGCTTGTTTTATTTCCTAATTTGCACTTTTCATTTTTGTTACGTTAATTTTTTTTGCTCGCGAATCGGTCATTTTAGGATCACTCGAACTGTGCCCACCGAGTTCCAGTCATATTTTCTCGGAAAGTGCACTTTTTTTGGGGGGGGGATATGATGAGCATTTCTATACTGAATTCATTTTTGCACCCCAAGGTTGTTAGCTCTGCCAGGATGAGGTATGAAATTATGATGATGATAACGGACGAATGAACGATTACAAATATCCAGACTCAAACATCCATGCTTCGCACTGGATTCGAACCCGCGACCTTTCAGGCACGAGGCAGCTACGCCTATTAAGCCTTAGCGACTTCGGCTATCCGGATCAGCTCGTTAAAGACATTATTATTGTCCTTTTAAGTAAAATGCATTCCTTGCCGTTGCCGATACAGTATGTAAATGAAGATCTCGATTATTATATTTAAATACAATGAGGGACATTTCTAATGTGTTAATTAGTTTCCCGATGATTTCGCTAACAATGATTATATGTAAATTTTCGATCATTTAAATTCATTTATATTCATTATATTAATATTCATCAGAATAGTTTCTGATTGTTCTTGGGTTTGTTATTGTTCATTAAGACAGTTTCTTAACTGTTATGTCTACCATAAATAATTATCTTGCCAGCGCTCGTTTCAAAGTTAAGTTACGAAATTTCATTTTTCATCGGATGTGTTAATTTAAATAAGTGCCAAAATTTGTCCATGTTGTAAGCTGTAATCTGAAGCAATGATTTTTCGTTTTTCAGGTGAGAGCTGAATCCTTCAACAGGAGGAAAACATCGCCTGACACTGGTGAGAAGATAATGATCTTACAAATATTATTACAATATTTTATCGTTTTCTTGTCTTTACCTTTGTCACTGAACAATGTCAGAAATATTAATAATATTTTGCGCAAATTTATGGATAGAATCTGCTTCAACGCATTATATTTTCTGTTATTTGCAATGATGAAAAAAAAGTTTATGCCACACTTTTCGTCAAAATTATGAATTAACCGTGATTTTACCTCGAACTTTAACATTTGAAAAGAAATATCTCAAAGTTCAGTCCTTTCTGATGAAGAAACAAAGTGGAGAGGTTTTCGGCCCATTGCTATAAAAACCAAACAGTCAAGCACGTACAACCCCACCTATATTTTTTCTTCTCATGGCTGAAACGAAGGTCGTTAGCATCGTTTTGGGATTATAATGTGAAATTTACAGCACCAAAATGACCCCTCCGCCATTTAAAACTTCACATAAATGAATGTTCGTATTTAGAACATTCCGATTTTGAGCATGGCTCGCCGCAAGTTTCGGGAGCTGGCTCGTTTTTAGAGCGCGCTCTGTGATTACTCGCCGATTCAATCGCCTCCGAAGGGCAACTTTTTCTTCTTCGGAGTCTCTTCGATCCGGACGCCGCCGCCGCCGCCGTGGCCTGCGCGTGATTCGAGCGCGAGCTACTAATAGAGGCCGATTGAAATGTAAATGTATCCGCGCTGCTCCTTCGTGGCCCGGCCCGCCCCGCTCGTCCACTTTCGCTGGTCTTGTTTGTTTGCCCCTTCGGCCACCGCGGTCGGACGGCCTCGGGGCTGTTCAGGCGCCTGTGCACTCGGGTAGGATGCGCGAGGCAATGACGGAGGACCCTTTCGTTCTGGGGTGGAGTGATAAACACATTTTTCTCGAGGACGGAGCTATTATTTCGATGTGTTAACAACCATCTGGGACTTATTTTGCTATTTGCACTGATCTGTGGACTCGCAGAACTGGGACCTACAAAAATTGCTTTACTTAAAAACAATAGGTACGAATAAAACAAGAGAACGTCACAATTTGTGAATCTTCAAATTTCTTTAAGCAACAGTAAGTTTCCCATTCGATGATTTTCCTTATAAGAAAGAGAATCATTGACAAATTGAATACTGCTTCCTTTACATTGAGTTGTATCGACCGATTGTGATCGCTTAGCGGCAAGTTATCTCTGGAAAATCAGTGGCCGGGAGGATCGTGCGATTCCCGTCTCGGAGTCGACAAACCAAACGTCCAACCACATCTTTAATATCTTGCAAGTTTTTTCACGTGCCACGCAGACGTTACTTGCTGCGGACGCAGAGGCTATTCTTTGGAGATTTTTTCCGGCGCGTGCTGCCTACGTAGCCCCGCCACCACCGCCGCCGCCGCCGCCGCCGCCGCCGGTGGTGCATTTTCCCGAAATCCCCCCCCCCAAAAATGAAATCGCGCACGGAACTTTTACAAATACTACGACACACGTATACTTGGGGGCATCGTTTCGCCGTCTTCGTCGTCTCTGGGTCAATTCCAGTATTCACCCGAACTTACCCTTCGCGGCGTTCGGTAGACCTGCAGTGCGAGAGTAACACAGAGAGACCGTCTTTATTTGTAAGTGGTGGCCATACAAAGTTGTGCAGAGAAAACTGGCAGTATGGATTCTCTTCCTGAAGGTTTGTAGAGTATTTTCATGTTAGTTTTATAATGCATTAATGCATAATACCGACGTGGGCTGAAATATTAAAATGCATGAAATTAATACAATAATTTTAATTACTCATAAGTTCACGTAGGATGAAAGTTACCAATTTCGCGGAATTCCGCGATGTTTCTAATTTCACTTACTAGCTGAATCTATCCTCTTTCGAATCCAGTTATAAAATCATGCCCCAACTTGCCCCATTAGTAAATACAAAGAATTAACTTTTCGTCAAGCACGCGTGATCGCCGAATATGACTCGTCGAGATCCGTCCTGAGAACGGGAACTGCTTTTACAATGCTGCTTCTAGCGGAAAATTTTGATCCCTTTTACTGAAATAACAAATTTACTCAATATTATAAACAAAAAAATTAATATTTTTAATTTTTGTAACAGATTATGACAATTCACTAATATTACATGAACATAATATTTATATACATTACATCTTCTGGACTGGATTACGCACATTTTATTTCATTAAAATTGTACATAAAGTAATATTTACATAATATGTGTCATCAAAACTCGTCTTAAGGAAGGGTGTGCGGTCGATGAAAGGTCAAATACGTACGTGATATCAAAGAAACTCATCATACCACTTTTAAAAAATAAATCAAAAATACAATTAATCGTAAAGTAATATTTGTTTACTTAACTTCTAAGTTACATACCAACAATTATTCATATTAGATTGTTATTGTTATAAAATTAGTATTATATTATTTTTTATGAAATAATACTGCAACTACAATTTGAATATGGTCAAGAAACTTATTCAAATGCAATTCAAAGAAATCTGGTCTGAATGTAGAGCTTTCCAAACAACTTTTTTTAGTACGCACTGGATACTGCCAAGAAATGTGTTTCCAAATATTCATGGTAATAATGCATAGAATCTATTCACAAAGATAGAAGACGGTATGGAGAAGGATTCTCGCGAACATGTTCAAGACTGTACCCAATCCAGGAGATGTTTAATCGCCTGTTGAGATCTTCTGTTCCTTTCATTTCCAGCTTGAGGGATGTTCCCAAAAGAAAGTTAAAATTCTTGAACAAATATGCTCTGTCTCATTTGCCTGAGCCAAATATCACCATAGGGAGAAATGTACCCTAGTGAAAACTGTGATCTTCCTTTCCGGTTCTTCGGACACTGTATATGAATTTTCTCTGGCAGAGGGCATGAAATGGCATTAATACCATGCTTCTTTATGCCAAATGTTATCAGTTAATATGAAAGTAATCCCTACTGTTTTCTAAAATCAATTTTGTGAATTGATAAAATTTAACCAAGTTTATATAGAAAAATATATATTTATATTTCACAGATTTAAGCAGTGCATTATTATGGTATTATGTTACCAGCTCCCTTACATTATAAAGATAATCCAAAATAAATTTGGTCGTCGTAGAAAACATACTATAGCTCTCAGAGGTTTTGGCCAGGAAATCGCCAAAATGCACCACTGTGCGCCGCCGCCGCCGCCGCCGCCGCCAGCACCACCGCCGCCGCCGCCGCCGCCGCCGTCGCCACCGCCACCGCCATACCGCCGCCGCCGCCGCCGCCGCCGTCGTCTCCGAGGACTCGCGCAGATGCACTCCCAGGAAATTGCCTAGGGAAGTGGACCAGCGCGCGCCTCTCGTCCGAGAGAAAACGAGTTCGCCCAGTGGTGGGACGGGATTTCGGCGCCTCTAAATATGCACCAGGGGCGCCCGCGCGTCGCCGCCGTTGGTCGCACGTTGACCCACCTTCGGTTTTGCTTCCTTTTGCCGAGCGTCACTTTTCGTGTCTTAGTTTTTTTAATTTATTTCTGCCTGTTCGGCGCTTTTGCCTTAGTGAAATAACATTTGTCGTGCTTTCCTTCTCCTGTTGTTGTATTCATCCTTTTCTGCTTCGTGCTGGATTGAAATGGAAATATTAGATATGAAGATACCCTTGTAGAATAGCGATATTTTCAAGTTAAACGAAATCCTCCAGAGTGTTATTCTTTCTATTTCTTTCCTAATTTAAATGGGGTATTTCATTCCTCATTTCGTATATTTTTCTTAATCTTCGCCACATGCATCTTTCAAAATAAAAACACTTCGTTTAACACAATAATTGTTTTGGTACACTGATTATTTGTTTGTGTATCACGTAAAGAGGTTTCCCCACAAAAATCTTCTAATTCAAAATAACTAAATTTTTTACCCTAAACTGTCCAAATGACGGCTATAATTTTCAAGTTAATTTGTTAAAACACACATTTATACAATTATTTGCCTTCTTATTTCATTCCAATCTCCGTTCTTTCTCATCTCTTCTATGTTCTCTCCAACTTATAACAATTCTTATCAGCGTTTTCTTTGACCCCCTCTATCCGAATTCTTTCATATTTCTAAATTTATTTACTCTTCTTATGGCCACGTCCAATATTAACTCAATCCTTCAATGTTTCGGTATACTTAATAATTTGAATTTTTGTTATCTTTCAAATTGGATGTATTGAAATTCTTTTGTATGCTTGTTGATAGTATACTTTTTTTTAAATTTTCAATTCCTGTCACCTCGGCAGAAGTTATGTTTTTTTATTGTGTTTCAGGAAAGAACACACATATTAATACGTTCGTATATCTTCAAATATTTCACTCTTTTGAGAGAAATGCTTATATAACTTCTCTTATTTATCACACCAAGCTCATTGAAAACAAACCAAACATTAAAAACAAAATGACAACGATGACACCCTGCGAGAGATTATATGCAGTTCAGTATCAACCGCAATATACGTATTTATCGCCGTTATGAATCGCTATTGGTTTTCCGATCAATTATTAGCCTGCCAAGCGTGGAAACATATACAATTTAATATAATTTGACAATAAATTTAGTGTAGTATCTTTCAGCGACGATGGAAAATTATATTTTATAATTAGTTAAAGCGTAAAATATTTCCGTGGATGAGTAATTACATCGGACATTGCAGCGGGTTCGCCTTGTTCATATTTCTCGAAATCGTGTTATATTGAAGCTGGTTATAATTAGGGCGCAGCTGTTGAAACGCGGGGCGCTGACGAACGCCGAAATTAGTTAATTGAATTGAGCGAATGTTGACGAACAGCGGCGGACTCAACTTCGCTGAGCAGAGGTCTCGCAGTCTCCAATAGACGGAGTTAGGTAAAATGTAGGTAAAAATCCTTTTTCTGCGCGTGTCGTCATCTCGATTTTTTGAATTGCACATTATTTTGCGAAGTTATTACAAAGGATAATATGCTCTTACGATTAACTGGATCTGGAAATGATTGTTTTCCGTATTTCTTGTATACTTGCCACTTACTGATGCAAAAGCTGGCAGCATGTTTATCTCAATAACTGAAGTGTAAACTATATCTACATAGTACGTGTCATATTGAAGTAATGGTTCAAAACTTCTACCAGCTAAGATCCAAACTAAACGTTTGTACAAATTTGAACATTGGCATAAATACATATTCTTTACAAGATTGTTGATCTCTGTTCAGAAGAAAAATTAACGACCTCTACGTTCCTTTTGGAGATTCTTGAATAATTACTATCACTGAATTTCGTATAATTTTAACAAGTTTACTTAAAATTACTCGCTTAAAAAAGCTGTTTTTATACATGCTAATATGGATACTTCAAAGTTTTTTGATGAAATTAATTGTTACATTTATCGAGTAAGAACAATAAAATAAATATAGTACGAAATTTGCAGTAAAACACTATATACTTGCACAAAATGTTTCCTTTTTAAATACTCACGAGTACTTGTTCCGTTTACTGTTCATTTTACAGCATTAGAAAGAAAAACTTTTTAGTCAAGGTGTTTCTGGATCTTTATAACCTGAATGCTGAAGTAATTGCAAGAGGAAATCTAAACATTTACTCTCGATGCACCAAATTGCTTCAGTGTGATGAATTTTCATTTCTAAACGTCTCTAGAAGTCTAAACACATTTCGTGGTTATTGTATGCCAGAAGTTATGGTAAATTATTCTTTACATTATTTGATTTGTAGTGTTCCCTTTTAATTCTCTAAAGTATTATTTTGATACACATAGTGATGTCGGATTTAGTTGCATGCTGATCTGTATTGCGCGAGTGCCTTATGGAGATGAAACCTTGCCCCTGCGTACATTGTTTTCGACTGATGCAACCGAGGAGAGGTGGCTCAAGGCATCAACTGATGTTGCTGTAGCGGCTCTGACCAAGAGGTCCTAGGTTCGAGTCTCGACGGTGGAAATATTTCAGACACTAGCTAAGTAGCTAGGTGGAATTCAGTCGCTGTCTGGAGGAGAATTGTGGAGCCGGATGCTTTGATAGACAGTTTTACGTGATTTCTCCGATCAGCACCTGGCGAATGTCGGTGCAGTGCCCTAACAAACGGGCCAGGGTCCGCGCGCGATCTTTCCTTCCTCATCTTTGTCCTATCCTCACCCTTTTTTCAACACACGCACACACACACACACACACACACACACACACACACACACACACACACACACAGACTCTGAGCTACCACACATGCCGGGAGACCGGTCGGGAACTTAGAGCTTGTCACGGCTGGGGCTAATGGTGGGAGATATCTCTTTGAAGAAAGCCCCACTAGCCAACGGGAAGGTAGGTAGCAGATCTCACCATCCAGCGGGAAAAGATCACTGCCATCTCCCGAGGAAGAAAGAACAAGCACTACATATACGGGCCTAATGAACGTATCAATTGGTATCCAATCCATAGAATGCTCCTATTCAGTAATCAGGATAGCCTGTCCATATCAGGAGGTACTTGGAATCTTCCAGGAAGCGCTTGTATTGAGAAGATATGGAAATTGCTGTTGATATCGAATGGTACCTTTTCAGCAAGGATAGTTGTGATGCCTCACACAATATGCAACGGTGTTTTTAATCTTCCATGCATCAAAAGTTCGTCGTGCTCCACAGACTTGTAAGAAGCTGCTTATGTGATCGCGGACGATCACTGCTGTCCTCAGACCACCCAGGTATTGCTCGTAAAGGGTTATTACACGTTATCAGACCCTTAATTGTTTTAAAGAGAACTCGACATGATTATTTTGGGTAATTTCCGTGGACCCTGCGGCCATTTATCTTTATCGTGATTGCTGTTCGGGTATTTACCGATTCTTACAAGACCAACATGCAGACCATTTGGCTGTGGGTATTCACTCTGCTGTAATTTTGTTGCTAAAGGAACAGGTACTGAAATGTAATTTTCAGTTGACAATCTACTAACTACGCCTATTCATTTCAGTCAGAGGTAACCATATTTTTTCAAGCTGACAGAGATTTACAGCTTAAATTTAAAACACTAGAGATGGAACTAAGAATAGGACATGAACTAGATACTTTTCTTCGAATATAATCAGCAAAATTAGTTGTTATATTGTATTACTATATACACCTTCTGCAATGATGATTGTAATTGACTCAATAATTATACCTGACTAAATATGTTTGGAAGTTTGATTTCTCGTCCTTTTTACTTCTCGCAACGGAGTAGAGAGAAAGTTATGTAATGCTGTGAAAAAACGGCGAATTTTCTGCAGAAAATCTCTTATTAGAGGGCCTTGGTAAAGAAAAATTGGATGAATCCAGTTCCTAAATTCAAAAAATAATCCTCTAACATTTTTTTGTCAATTCTTGATATCGAAAAATCGAATGACGGCAAAACGTGTGCCGCTCCGTTCGTTTGTCCATCTCTCTGTCCGTCCGTCTGTGAACAACGGTAGCGGCTATATCGTTCTATATCGATTTTCTCGAAAATGGATATTCCCCAATTGATCTGGCTGATGTCGCGGCTCCATGAATTTGAAACGGATATTTTAATTTTGGGGGGTACTTTACATTGAGCCCCAAGCACACTTTCCAAATTTTTAAAAAAGTGGCTCCATCGTTTTTGACTAAATTTTGTTGTTGGATAGTGTGAAGGAATTTAAGAAAACAGTATAGGTCTCATGCTCGTTGAAAAACGATTTTTCGAAAATTGCAAAGTTCAAAATGTTTTCGATATCTTCCTACAACTAAAATATTAGAGATTTATTTCCTTAATAAAATCTGTTCCTTAAAGATAGATTTTGAAATAAGGGAATGTGCAATTTGTCGAAACTTGGAGTACTTTTCGCGTAATTGTACGTGAAAATACGGGCGAGAAAGGACGTACTGTTTTAGCACCACTAGTTTCGTATCGGTTTGTATGAGAGACGTCGGGGTTATAGTATCTGCTTTGTATCTAGTTCATCTCATGCGCGTCGTTTGGTGACTCACTAAATGCTGAAATTGAATGGTGGAGGTGGCGTAATAGGTATAATGAGAGGTCGGTTTAATAGAAGAACTCCGAGGAAACCTGCCGCGAACCCATTTTGTCAACCACAAATTCCATCTGCATCAACTGGGATTTGAACCCCTGTACCAAGAGCTGGAATGCTAGCGTGCTGATCCGCTGGGTTACGAATTGACCAATTACTCCTGCCCTGAAATAACTGCCAATACCTGTTCTTTGTCGTTCGTAGATTTCAGTGCTGCAGCGCTTATAATGTTATGTAAATCACTTCCTGTCATGTTGATGGCGGGAATATTTTAACGTTTATTAAATCTGCAAGCTTTTTGTTACATAAACCCTGATTTTTTAAAAATATTTTAAAATGTGATTAAATTCCTAAATGGATGTGGGCAGCTTTCAAAAACACGAAGTAAAATACGTCGTTCTGACTGAAATGTCAAAATGCTAATCCCCGTTTATTTAAAACGATCGCATTGTATGCTGAATCCTCGACTTCGCGTTTTTATTTCCAAACAAAAGGTAAATGCGAGTACAGGATTTTTTATCGCTGAATACGATTGCGTTATTTATCAGTTGGAAATTCCATCCCTCGCAGGTATATCTGCAGCAAATATTCGATGTAGCAGAGTGGATTTCTCGTCCCTGACCGCTGGCATTAATTTGATGCGACTTCTATTCGTTCTACTCAAATGTATATTTAATCTTACTCGCCGTAGCAACATCACAGCGTAATATGTATTATATTTTACGTGTATTTCGTATATTTGTAATGGATTATCTGTTATTGGAGATGTATGTATGTATCTGGCATTTTAAGTGGAATATCTCCCAGCAACAGACATCGCCCCGACATCTTTCGCCCCCACTCCTCCCAACTTTCGCTCGCCCAACCTGCACACGCTCCCTGCCTGCTCAATGCCCCCCTGCCCAACGCCTGCCCTCGCCCAAGTCCACAAACAAGATAACGAGCACGTCCCCGTCCACACAGGTTAATCCGACTTTTGCCTGGCCGGCGGTGTCCCCAGGCCTGGGCCTGTGAGGCACGTGGTGAGCACTGCGCTCTTCTTTCGACACACTGCTGTATCTTTGGCCCCGGTGAATAAGCTGATAAGTCAAACAAACTTAATTTTACAGTGGAGCAAAAACAACTTTAAACTAATGCTATAAGGAAGGGATTCATGATATTCAAACAAAACCTACACAAAAATAGTTTTGTTTGAATATCACCTTCGTTTGAATATCGTTAATCCCTGATTTAATTCATTTACATATTGGTTTTTGCTCTAGTGCAAAATTAAGTGTTTATGACTTATCAGCTTATTCGCCGGGATCAAAGACATAAACTGCGACGATTTGTATGAGAAAGCTACAGCTTTAGTTTTGCTCCGGCCGGGAATCGAACCCAATTCGATTATTTACACACTCTGCTCCCCGAACTGCAGATTTCCAAATCCCTGTTCATATGGCGAAGTATCTACAATAAGCTTCTTGATTGGTTCATGGCCAGCGTGCTAGCTTTCTGTGAGGCGGCCCCGGTTGTTCTTTTGCTTCATCTCGCAGGAATTTCATACACCATTCTTTTCAAATATTTTTGTCACTAATAAGAAATCAAACTGACTTTTCATTACATCAGCTTGTTCTGCTTTTCAAATATTTTCGTACATTAGGTACTGTGGATGGTATAGATTATGAAGGTGGTAAGTATTGGCGATGGTATAAATTACAAAGTTTCATACATAAGTTACTAGGGATGGTATATATTACAAAGGTAGTTACAAAGATAATATTCTCTTTTTGTCGGGTGGGTGACATGGCCGACAAAAAACAACAACAAAGAAATAGTTAAAAGGTTTTAAACTGCCTTGTCCAAGACAGCTTAAAAAAATAATACTGTTTGGTAATATTCATTTTATCTTCTGATAGGAAGGTTAAAAACTGCTGACAACAAAGATCTGAGTATTGACCCTTGTCAAATTGTTATGTTTTTAAAGTGTTAAATAATACATTTGATACGCATTTTCTTATCATGCCTTCCCCACGCGGGGGTGATTCTAATCTAATGTTGTTATTAATGATCATGATAGTTCATGAACTCACTCCTATTTTTTACCTTTAACAATTTTGTCATTTGCCTACTAGTGGTTTCTGATGCGGCGGTCCGTCCCGGTAGGCACCTTTCACTTTCAGTCGTGAAAGAATGATAAGTCATTTACGTTATTTTTAGATCAAATATGTGGTACGTTATCACCGGCACGAACGCCCGGGATCGTTCAGAGCATGGGTTGATTAATTCGTGATTTCGTGCGAGTCAAAGGCAAAGGCCATTAGTCTCGTAAGTGTAGTTAATATTTTTATCCCAAGATCCACCGCCGAGCTACATGTCGGCTTGCAAGATTTTTCCCAACCAGGGATCTCTCTCAATGTTGTAAACATCTGACTGGTCTCCCGGTATGTGTGGCAGTGTAGTGCATCTAAGAGAAAGTGTATGTAAATAAGAGGTGAGTAGAGGAGAAGAAGAGGAAGGAAAGATCGCGCGCGGTCCCTGGCCCGTCCGGATACGGCTCCGGCATTTGTGTGGTGTTGATCGAAGAAATCGCGGAAAACCACAGATCAGAGCAGTCGGCTGCTATAATTCTCCTCCAGAGAGCGACTAAATTGGTTCTAGCTAACTAATTGGTGTCGAAAGTTCTGCCACCGTCGGAACTCGTACCGACGTATGCGTATGAACATGTGTGAGGTAAGAAGATGTACGCTTGCACTCAGCGCCATGTCTGATTCCTCTTGTGTTGTAATATGGTGAGACAGACCCAACCACCATACATACACACATCACTGTAGGCGCCTGGATTATTCCCCTTCAACAGACACCTACTCTCCAATTCCGCTCGCTTCCCTGAGGTGGCCTCACTCGGCAGCTCCTCTCTATTACGAAAAGAGAGACAGAAATGGACCTACATGCTATCTCCGGTCGGTGACCGGATGTGTCCTAACCCAGACTGACTGGAATGCACAAGTATTGTACATATACTTACTGGAATGTACGTACATTGTAAAGGAAGATAGACGTGCCATTGTTTCGAGATTTCTGGTACTTGTGAGAATTACAAAGTGTAGGGGAGGGTAGGATACTATAGAACCAAATGGGTTCTGCTGTCAAAACGTTAAAAGAATTTAATAGGGTATCAACTTTTCGTGCATGTTCAAAGATCTAGGGAAACCCCTCAAAGATCTAGGGAAACATTTTTTAAATTAAAAGTGTTTCTGCGTAAATGTATTCATTTTCTTTCTTCTCTTCAGGATAAGTTAACATTTTACATCTCCATGGGGTTGTGAGAAGATAGCAAACAACCATGTTCGAAGTTATATGCGAAATGCCTGAACGCCGTTGGATGACTACAATCGTTCCATCTAATGAAGAACGTCTGTTATGTCCTTGTGCAATATTAGTCTAAGAGCGGACGTTAGCGGTGCTTTAAACCCCTATCTTACGTTGAGATGTGAAGTGATTATTTTCGGAGCAGTTTTTCAACCTGTCGATGACCTTGAATTCTGTCTGTAATGGTTTGGCATCTGTTGCCGCTAGCCTTCTGGAGTAATGTCTGTCACGCCATTAGCGGAGGGAGTCGTCTCGGACGCGCAGGGGCCGTTACTTCAAAGTGTTTACGCGCAGCGCGATCGTGGCCGTAAAGCGCTTCTCTAACGGCGCAGGGCTGCTCGCTCGGCTCGGCCCTCGCCCTCGCCCCCGCTCGCTCCCGCCTTCGCCATCGCCCTCACCCTCGCCCTCGCCCTCGCCCTCGCCCCCGCCCTCGCCCTCGCCCTCGCCCTCGCCCTCGCCCCCGCCATCTCCCTCGCCCCGCCCTCGCCCTCGCCCTCACCCTCGCCCTCGCCCCCGCCCGCCCTCCCGCCCTCGCTCCCGCCCTCGCCCCCGCCCTCGCCCCCGCCCTCGCCTTCGCCTTCGCTCTCGCCCCCGCCCCCGCCTCTGCCCCCGCGCCCGCCCCTGCCCCGCCCCCGCCCTCGCCCCGCCTTCGCCTCGCCCTCGCCCTTCGCCCTCGCCCTTGCCCTTGCCCTCGCCCTCGCCCTCGCCCTCACGTCGCCCTCGCCCTCGTTCTTGCCCTCGCCCTTGCCCTCACCCTCGACCCCGCCCTCGCCCTCGACGTCGCCCTCGCCCTCGTGCACTTCGGCTCAGAGGAGGGCGATCACTAGCAGCAGGGACGTGCTGGTGCTAGTAGTTCGATTTCTGACAGGAAATTTTAATGAAGGTCTCTTTCATGTAAGCCGTAATTTGATACATTTGTTTTCTCTTACACGTATGCATTTCCTTTCTTCTTCGTTCTTGATGCACGTTTGGAAAATGGAAATGAGATCTACGGAAGAATGTACGTGGTAGGTTTGATTTGTGACAGGTTCATAGAGTAAACTTCATCTGTTTACTTTATGTTCAACTAAACCTTGCTTTCCCCCTGTGTGTGTAGTTGTTTCCTCTTCTAATTGAAAGTCTCAGAAGAATAAGGGGCATCTCACATGTTTTGTGAAATTGAGTTATATATTGAGCATTATACAAAACTTCAAATATTATTTTTTAGCGTAATACCAATAATATATATCCAATATGGTCTTACATGCAAGTGTACTGCGTTTTAAGTTTAAAAATGTACCAAGTTATAAGATGGTAAAGCCCTTATTATCTCAAAACTATGCCAATGTGGTTTAGCCCCTTGTTCCACTGAGACCTTCAATTATTAATTTCTTGATGCATCTTTTCTTGCACAATCGAAATGGGTAATCTTAGATCACTAGGGGCTTGTTGATGGGGTCAATTGTTTGATATCTGACAGGCTCATACAACGAAGTTCATTGAATCTTAGTCCTTTACATACCTTAATTTGGTATATTTTCCTCGTCTTTCAGTTATTAATTTGTTCTTGCTTCTTCTTTACTTGTTGCACACTTCAAGTAGGAAAACTCAGATTACTAGGAGCTGTAAGTGGGGTTAATTGTTCTGAGAATACATATGTGAAAAACAGTTAAATTGTTTTTACGAATTTTGGTTATTTATCTGCCTCTGAGTCTGTTTGTCCGGGGTTATCTCTAGAACGGCTGAACCGCTTTCGATCCTGTTTTCGCTGAAAGGTTACTGAAAGGTCACTTAGATGGTCTTAGTTCTCACTGAAAAGTCCTTAGTTGGGTATAACTACGTTTTTAAAATTATTGTTTTCTCTTACGTGAATGATTAAGTTTTTCGTACAAATTTACATTTATATTTCAATTTTAATGAAATGTTCTTCACGTGACTTTTAAAATAAGACAAAATTCACTGTCTTATGAGATTTCGTAAACTTTAGCCTGATTATAATTTTCTATCTTAAAAGGCAAAATTTAAGCGATTACTCTTCCAGTTTTTCGCAAATATTTCGAAAATGATGAGTGTATTGATCAAAGTGAATGAGGAAATTGAAACGTTCTTAAATACCATAAAATTTTCAACAAAATTCATTTTCATTCATATGAATATCGCAATTAAGCTTTGAGTAATTGCAGATTAAAATTATTGTTGGTAGTTTGCCGGTAGTATGCAACAATACAGCTGCCGTTAGCGACGTCGGTGGTGGCAATGGAGAACATGGCGAGCGCGGCAGGGCGAGGCAGGTGACACAGAGTGGAGGTGTGGCGGGGCGGGGGCCATACTGAGAGGCTGGTGTTGGATGGGTAGGGCTGGGCAGGGTGAAACCGGGGGAGTTAAAGATGTGTTAGGCGGGATAGGGGCACCTGGATACACTCTATAATAATTACTTCATTTTTATGTAATAAATGTTCGTGTTTAGCAAATATCCGGGCAACGCATGGTACTTCAGGTAATTGAAATATAAATCTTTTCTGCTCAATTTATATTTATTATTCTTGCCAGTTAATTACTTTTAGGTGTAAAGAGAGGTGATAGAATATTGAAGGAGAAGTGGCATTTCTCTTCCGTTTGTATCTTGTCAAATGCTTACGTGTGTATCATGCCGAAAGCAAGGATAATTAAATGCTTTATGTGTATTTTATTTTATAAGATTTGTTTTGAATGAAAAACAGTCATTTCGGACAGTTGACACAAACAATCATTGCATTTATTTGTGAAAAATATTAGTGGTTAGTAGATCATTGAAAGCGCGTGATGTTTCCTTGACAAAACGCTCATACGTTGCTAAAATCACTGAATAATTCAAAAGTTTTAAAATACAAAATACACGAAAATAATTGGTAAGTCTTATTTCTGAATATATTAGTATATACTAGAACAATAAATCTTCGGCCACATGAGACAGCATGTTGTTATGTTCTTCGTCTTTCAGGAACAAAAGATATGACTAATTGATTGATTAGTAATTTCGAGCGCGTCAAATGCTCAGGTCATTAGTTCCGTAGGGTATTGCATGTTTTCATCGCTAGAGGTGGTGGCGGTGATCTTCCGCCGGTGGATGGTGAGATGCGGGTTTCCCCATAGAGGTATCTTGCGCTAGCGGGGCATCGCTCCAGCAGGGACAAGCTCTAAGCTCCCGCCTGGAGGAGCAAAGAATCGCTCTGCACTCTGACATATTAATTGCCTCCTAATTAAACGAAGTCACTTTTATGTAGCATGTGTATATATATAAATAAACATTCTGAACTTTTTTTCCTGCTATCTAGCAAATTGTATATGAATCTAATTCTCATTTTATATGAAGGGAATATTTCCTTTTGGAGATTCTCGCATGTGCTGCGTAATACTAGAAAGGTAATGATGTAATCTATTATTTTGCTATTATTATTATGTCTCCGGAATGTTGGAGAGGGAAGAAATTCCAGTCTTTGCCCAGCCGCTCCCATCTTGTTTTGATCCAGATCTTCCCGCCTGTTTCCTTGTGCTCTCGCTGTTTGGCGATGCTCCGGGGGCAACGATCGAACGAGGCCATCAGCCCCCTTAATTATACGACCTTTAAACCCTATCTCATTACTTGAGCTTTATTGGTTGGACAGTGTGTTTAACTCGCGTAAAAGATATTTTCACCTCTGGGAATTAAAAATTGGACATTTATTTCATCTATAAACCTCTTTTAGTGTGAGATCGTAATTAGACTGTTCATTGAAAATTGTTTTTGGCAAATCACAACGAGATATTAAATCAACTTTCCTTGTAGTAATTGAACTTTTTCAATGTTTTAGGACCCATTTTTTTCAATTTGCAGGAATATAGTTTTAATTCCTTTACGATGAAGTTCTAATGATATTAAGTAATTGAGTACGACATATTATTGCCTTCTTTTTATGTAGATAATATTAATTACTTGAAAATTGCACAGGAAAAGTTTTAGAAAAGTTATGATTCGTGTTAACAGGATTTAAGCCAGGTAAGCGAGAAGTAGAAAAAGTAATATTAGGAATTTTTAATTCAAAACGGGAAGGACTTACGGATACCAGCAACACTGTCTTAAAACAGTTTCATATCACAATTTTCATATGTTCAGTTTATGCTGCATTTCATTTACAATATCTAAACATAAGTACATAAGAACAAGGAACAATTTAATACAACAAATTACTTCACTTTAATATAGATTTTTAAATGTTTGACTTACAATCGTGAAATGAATTGACAGGTGTTCACTAATAAGCTTACATTATGTGCTAAGATATTTAGGTGAATTTTCAACTTGAGGTTGATCCCAGCAAGTGTTCGTGGGATAACACAAATTAATTAATTCATTCATATATCATTCTAATAACCAATGTCAGTTCCCTTGACGTCGCTAGTAATTAATGAAGTTTGCATTATAAATGCGAAAATTCTACTCACTTACCACGAAATTATTTGCATTGGTACATGCACAGTAGGAAATGTATTTTATGAAGCGACAACCGCTGTATCCATTCCATGACCCACAAGCATTAATTACTGTCATATGCGCCACGAATACAACTCTTAACCATTCTGTAGTGGTCCCCGACCATTTCCATGCGCGTTGTCCGCTCTCGGCGCCAGGTGCATTTGCATCCAAGATGGGGCAATATTGCGAGAAAAACGAGGGACAACGCGCGCCGCGAGGAGGCGACCTACTGCCACGAGTGCCCCTCGCGGGGCCGCATTTATACTCCCCGGCCATCTAATTAGCCTAATTGACTCTCTGGGCGCCCTCGACGTCTTGGCCGCCTGGAGAAGGAACGGGGGAGGGGCGTGTCCCACCCCGTCCTCCGTCTCTCGCTCGCCGGAGTCTATCTGTCGTGCTCATTCGCGCCGCCTTCATCCCTCGACACCCGCACTAGTCCTCACTCCAGCCTCTCCACCCCCCGTCTTGTGCTTACGCTCGCTGCCCTCACCCCTCCACCCCGACACACCCGCCTCGCTCTCCGCCTTCCGCCACCGCTCCCCGCCATCGTTCCCCGCCCCGTGCCTCCCTTGCAGTCCCCGCCCACTGCATCCCACACCGCCCTGTCGCTTCCATCTCGCCCCGTCCCTCTCACCGCTCTTTACTCCCGAGTATTACGGCTCTTACATGCAGCCTATATTTATCAATGATGACTGTAAAGAAATATAATTTCATGGAGACGTGACGAATTGCACCCTAACTTTAACTTCAACTCCAAAAATGTGAAGGAATTGTTTAAAAAACGCACCTCAATATTCGTATCCAAGACAACTCGCAACATTTGGATAGCAGTATCAAAATCTATAGTTTTGGAATTCCTAAACTGAGCGTTTAGGGCCTTCTGGAAAATTGAAGAAAATGTGGAAAATTGAGGCTGAAGGCTTCAGAGAAATGTTTCTCACAGAATAATATACAGGATAAAATCTTCTTGGACATTCTACTACATTTTTGTTGGTTCGAGGCTTCTAGATACTTCAATACATTGTATTTCAAATTCAAACATTGCAAAGAGTAGGATTGTATTTGCCCGCTCCTGTATTTTTGCATGGTCAACTTTACGTAGCTTTCTCAAGAGAAAAAAAGCTTTACTAATATTTTGTCACTATTACTGAGCGTAAAGCAAACTGTCAGGGAAGATATAATTACTTCAAATGTGTTGTGAATTGTTCCAAGAACATCTTACTCTAAAACTGAATGAACCTTTATTGAAAATTTGTTTCAGATATCAATATCATTCTTTTTTATTTTTATTTGATACATTGGAAAGTATCATGAAAATGTACAAAAGTACATTGGAAGTTACTTTTCACATTTTTTAAACAAATAAACATGTTTTGTTTACAATTTTCCCTCTTAATACGGAAAAGGAAGGATAAGGAAGAGGGTAGGGTTTAGCATGCGAGAGTTCTCGCATGGGTACACTAGTATAATATTGTTAATTGATCATATTTTGTCTTCGAGCATTCAGAATTTTTTTTAACAAATTGTGAAAGCCTTCATCCCTCGACACCCGCACCAGTCCTTACTCCAGCCTCTCCACCCCCACCCCCCCGTCCTGTGCTTACGCTCGCTGCCCTCACCCCTCCACCCCGACACACCGGCCTCGCTCTCCGCCCTCCGCCACCGCTCCCCGCCACCGTTCCCCGCCCCGTGCCTCCCTTGCAGTCCCCGCCCACTGCATCCCACCCCGCCCTGTCGCTTCCATCTCGCCCCGTCCCTCCCACCGCTCTTTACTCCCGCCCCTTGTCCCGTCCCTAGTCCCCCACTGCTAGCCTCTGGTCCACTGCCCCCGTCCCTTGACGCCTGCCCCTTATCCTCCATTCGCGTCTTCGTCCTCCGTCCATCGCCACCACTCTCCCTTCCGTCGCACGTGTCTCTTGGGGTTGTTTTTGAATGGCTGGGAGGAAGAGGAATCGGGAAAACGGGCGGCATATTTACGCACGAGGCTCCGAGCTTCCTGGACGGGCCGCGAGAGCGCACTGGCGTCGTCTTAAATTATTACTCGGGGCTTAGTTAACAAGTTGCTGCAAGTTTGCTCGTTCTTCTCCCGATCTCCGGGTTCTTGTCGCTCCTCGTGCGAGGGCTGGCGCTCGACCCGCCGCCGCGATTGAGGACTGCGCGGCTTCGCGTGTCGCTGTGGAATTGATATTTCTGGAAAGTTCGGCCGCCGCGGCGCGTGGATGGCAGGTGAGGGTAAGTGGGGCGCTTCCCACGGGAAGCAACGGGAGAGCCATTTTATCGAAGGAGAGAATACGGAACTCTGTCGCTAGTTGGTGTAGAGTTATGAAAACGTGAGGAGAAATGTTACAGAGGGCAAGTGTGCGTAAAATTAGGAACGTGAGTCATAAAAATTGAGGACTAGAGGAATCGTGAAATGGAAGTATGTCTTTAAGGCAGGTTGGAGGAGGCATAATTCGGCGGATTGAAATCAGAATATCGCGAATATGATCATTCTGGTTCCCGACTTTAAATATTTATGTTAGGAGCGTAGCTTTAACGGTTTGTGGGAATTGTGATTCGGTGTTGTTGACGTTCTTATGCGAAGAAATAAAAGAGGTCATCTTCCTCAACATAGTACATACTATGTTGACGAAGATGACCTCTTTTATTTCTTCGTTTAACGGTTTGTCCGAACCCTTAACTCGGATGCCATCAAGAGACCTCCAGAATCACTCTGCAACTCCGTTCGGCTGGGTGAAGCCCAGTCCAGGAATCGTCATCTTATAGAATATGTTACGGACAGAAATAAAATAGCAGTAAAATGAAATATTATGACCATTTACTATAATAACGTAATTGAGGATGCTGGAAGTAATTGCTTTAGGAGGACTCTGGTGATTCTCAGAAAATATGTCGTAATTTCCTCTCATAACGATAATTAACCAAGAAATATAA
Source organism: Teleogryllus occipitalis (assembly GCA_011170035.1). Taxonomy (NCBI): domain Eukaryota; kingdom Metazoa; phylum Arthropoda; class Insecta; order Orthoptera; family Gryllidae; genus Teleogryllus; species Teleogryllus occipitalis. The sequence goes on along the minus strand of BLKR01010486.1, from coordinate 20,142 downwards.
CAACATTATTTCCGGAAGCTGACAAAGGAAAATATTTTTAAAATTGAGACTGTGCTAGTACGGACTATAGGAAAGAGCGTATTATCATTCCAACAAAGATTTTTCCGCACGAGATACCATTTGAATTACGTCAAGATTGACTTTACAAGGATAGTTTTGTTATTATTTCATTGAATGTAAATAAAGAAAGAATTTGTTTCGTAATTACTCTTCTTATGTTTCAGTTTCTAATTATCTTCGTCATGCGAAAACAGATTTAACAACATTTATTCGATGATGCTCTGACATGCTTGGTGCGTTTCTAATCCTCTTCCTCTCCTACAATATTTCAATGGTATAGATGAGTTTTACGGCTCTCACATGCAACCTATATTTATCAATGATGACTGTAAAGAAATAAAATTTCATGGAGACGTGACGAATTGCATCCTAACTTTAACTTCAACAACTCCAAAAATGTGAAGGAATTGTTTGAAAAACGCACCTCAATATTCGTGTCAAAGGCAACTCGCAACATTTGGACAGCAGTATCAAAATCTATAGTTTTGGAATTCCTAAACTAAGCGTTTAGTGACTTCTGGAAAATTGAAGAAAATTGAGGCTGAAGGTTTCAGAGAAACGTTTCACACAGAATAATATACAGGATAAAATCTTCTTGGACATTCTACTACATTTTCGCTGGTTCGGGGCTTCTCGGTACTTGAATGCATTGTATTTAAAATTCGAACATTGCAAAGAGTAGGGTTGTATTTGCCCGATCCTGTATTTTTGCATGGTCAACTTTACGTAGCTTTCTCAAGAGAAAAAAAGCTTTACTAATATTTTGTGACTGTTACTGAGCGAAAAGCAAACTGTCAAGGAAGATAGTATAATTACTTCAAATGTGTTGTGAATTGTTCCAAGAACATCTGACTCTAAAACTGAATGAACCTTTATTGAAAATTTGTTTCAAATATCAATAGAAATTATTTTTATTTTTATTTGATACATTGGAAAGTATCATGAAAATGTACAAAAGTACATTGGAAGTAACATTTTACATTTTTTAAACAAATAAACATGTTTCGTTTCCAATTTTCCCTCTTAATATGGAAAAGGAAGGATAAGGAAGAGGGTAGGGTTTAGCATGCGAGAGTTCTCACCTGGATACATTAGTATAATATTGTTAATTGATCATATTGTGTCTTCCAGCATTCAGAATTTTTTTTAACAAATTGTGAAAGTGAAAATTGAAACCAAGCGATGACGAGTGATTGGTATGCTCCCTCTTGTAATAGTTTTAGACGGTTGGAAAGATAATAATAATTTACTTGGAATTTCATAAATAACATTTCGAGTATTAAATTATTATTATAATTACGAGTCAGTTGCAATATACAGAAATTTTATTATTTACTTTATTTATTTAAAATGTTTTCACACCATTTTTGTAGAATAAACTTGAAATATTATTCTCTGAAGAATTATGAACACAGAGTTGCAGTTTCTTTTATGGCACATTTGCTTTATTCGCTCCTAACAAACAGAAATGGCACCGAGCAAGCTTTCAGTCATAGAAAGGTTATTTTCCGCTCGGCCCTTCCTGCTGGCAGGTTTAGGTCGTATCAGTGTCGTTGTGTTTTTAATGGTCATACGGGGTGCGTAATTACATGGCATAGATTAATTTCCGATAGATGCCAGGTCAACTTTCATAAAGCTCAATTTCCATTGCCTGGCGGCAGAGCGCAGAGCGTGAGGTTTCCTGCAAATGACCGCCACCTTTCGGCGCGCGCTTCTCGTTCCTCCCCTCGGAGTTGGCGCCGCGCGGGGAAGCGAGGCGACGGCGCGAGGCAGGGTCTTCCGTGCGGGGGCGGAGGCGAGCATTAAAATTCAATTGACCCCGCCCCGCCCACGCTCTGCCCCGCTCCGCGCCCCGCCCGCACTCCGCCCCGCCCGCGCCCCGCCTTGCCCCGCCCCTGCCCCGCCTTGTCCCGCCCACGCCTTGCTTTCCGGCCGGGGCGGCAGTCGTGTCGCGCCTGGCGCTTCCTGGAAGGGTCGTGGCGAATTCATGAGGATCAGATCGCCCTTTTCTGCCTTCCCCGACGTTTGCCCTCTGTTCCCTCCATCAGTCCACGTGGCGAAGGGCTGCGTGTGAGACGAAGGGGGGGGGGGGGAGGGCTGCCAGAGGTCATTGCGACAGCTGGTTGATGGTCAATTGCATCTAGTACAATTGCTTGTATACTAGTATGATTACTATAGGACTCATTTGCTAAGGTGGTAAGACGATAGAGGTACCCGCGTTCAAGTTTCAGTATGTTTTCTACGCGTACACTATAAAACCAAGCATTCATTGTTTAGTACACTTGTTCCCAACTTCCGGTCTTGCACATATTTTTGGTCCTGCGAGTTCATTTCCAGTTCCATCACATCTTAAATAAGTTTAGGGGGATGTTCTCAATTACAAAGATTGAACGCCTGATGTATGACTCAATCGTGTAATAGTTTTATCATCATATATGTAATATATCATATTTGATCAGTACATCATATTATTGCTACTTATTTATCTTACAGAATTATGCAATTCTGTCATCTAGTTTAATTCAAAGCTTTAGGTCGGAGGGACATAAAACCAGTCAATATATGGGGAGAATAAAACGAATTTAAAAATAGTTGTAATACTAAGGTGTAAATTTTGGAAGATGTTGGGAGGCACGAAAACGGTTTTCGGTGGGTATTACGTTTTCTACCGCATTGCGTATTTTAGGTCTGCAGGCTAAGTGGGTGAAACTATCTCGTTTACGCTCAACGGATTCTGTGGCTTGTGTTTTTGTAGACATCTTCAGAGGTTTACAAGCATTTCAAATGTTCAGAAATGTCCGCCTTTGTGATGATATACAAAAATGAACGGGTTGTTCAATTGTTTAACTATTTAAAGATAATGTTTTCCACCGATTTTTTTTCTTTATGTCTTTAATTACCTAGTGCTTCTATCTATCCTCTAGTGTGTCTTTAATTACCTTGTTTATGCACGTGACGTGATAGACTTTGTTAAAATTTTTCATTTTTCTTGGGTTCATTCGTAAATTAGGTAACGCTAAAGAGGGGACGGTTTTAGGAAGACAAAGCATTTACACTGCGTTACATGGGGGTATTGGGAGTTGTTCAATTTCGCGAATATTATTTTTTTAACATTTGCTGGAATAATTCCTTTTTTTCAGTTTGACACTAAAACATTAAAATGTTAGCAAATATATATTAGCAAAAATATAAAGCAATTAAAAAGTTATGATACATAATTTTTACAATAATTGAAAATATATTTTCATCAATTGATTGAATCTTAGATGACGAAAAAATATTCGAAACTGATCTATAGTATATTCTAGTGTACATTTAAATTGACGCAGTGGATTATCGCCCATGCGTCTTCCACATGTGTACTAGTCAGATATTTTCTCGCCAATACTTCCTTCCTTGCTTCCTTCGCGTAAAACTTGTCCCCTAATCTTGTTGTTAGGTGCAATCAACATCGCCAATTGGTTCTTACTTTATTTGTTAGTTTTAATATAAACTTAATATAAATTATAATATACAGATATAATTGTATCAAATATAGTAAATTATAATTGTATCAAAAGTTAATACAAATTATTTTTATTGTTATATATTTTTGACTTTTTGTAAATGAATGGAGGGAGAGATCGCAAGCATTGGGTAATTATTTATGGTGTTTCAAGAGCGCGTTACCGACGCGTTACAGGGTAAGAGGGGATATTCAAAATGTTCCAAATTTGCGTTACGTAATTTGTGGACTGTCCTTTGTCTACGTCTCTTGTTTATTTTGTTTGGTACATTGAACAAAGCTTTATTTCCCTCAACTGAAGTCTACAGTTACGAACGCTTGTTCCTCCTTACCTCGCAAAGCATTGTCTCGATATTGCGAGTGGCGTGCATAAGTCCGGAATATTCGTCTTGATAAGTCAAGAAGGATAAAGCACACTTTAAGTGTGGGTTGTTACAACTTCTTATTCTTTCTGGCCGTCTGACAGAATTTGAGGGAAGACTTCGTGAGGTCTGTGATTTTAAGGAGTTTCAACAACTCCTCTCGTAGAAGTTTTGTTTTCTCACTTAATCAGAACAATCCGCGGTTTTCCAGTCTACTGCTCGGCTTCTGTTTTTTTGTAAAGGAGCAGAAGTATCTTTGTGTCTTCGTGAAACCAGCAAAGATGGAACTGCGCATTTAGCAGAATACAATATTCTCTCTTGAAATTAGAGCCTTTCAATTCTAATATTGTGAAAATGATCCTCTTAGTATTTGTATTCTTGATAGTGCATGTAAAATTAATAATCATTGTAAGTTCCTTGATGATTTCATAAGTGTTGGAACATTTTAACTATTAGATTCTGAAAAATAAATATGTTTCTGCATGCAGTTCAATAAATCATTATTCACTGTAATTACAAGTGATTACTTCTCTCTTTTCTCCACTCTTTTTTCCGCTTTATTTTATCCCCTTCCCTCTTTTTCCCCTCTCTCATTTCCCCTCTCTCATTTCCCTATTCTTTCTCTTTTTCCATTTATATTATTCCCTCTCTTTAACATCTTCCCCTTTCCCTCTGACTTTTCTCTCTTTATCTTTTTACCCGCGCTCTTTCACATTTTCCATCTCTTTTCTCTCACTTTTTTCCTTTTTTCTCTTTCACCCTCTATTTTTCCTCTCTAATTTTCCACTCTCTTTCACACTCTATTTCCCTCCTTTTTACTCTTTCTTTCCCCCTCACATTCCCCCCTCTTTTTCCCGCTCTATTTTTCCATATCTCTCTCTTTTCCATCTCTTTTTTACTCTTTCCTTCCCTCTCTTCCTTCCTATTTCCCTCTCTCCTTTCTACCTCTCTCCTTCCTTCTCTCTCATTTTCTCTCCTCCCTCTCCAACCCGCGCTGCTCGCTCCTCCTGCCTTTCTCGGCCTCGCCTCACACGGCAACGCCCAGCAACAATAAGCTGGATTCCCAGGTGGATTGGAAATTGCATTTTACTGAAGAGCCATCTTGTGCTGCAGCGCCATCTAGTGAAGTTGCAACAAAGTGAACAGCATAAAATACTCCTCCGTTAAAAAACACATGGATGTACCAACTTTCATGGAGATCGGTCACACGGTGTCGGAGTTCACCGCTCTGGTATAAACCAACATACATTTTTATATGTATGAGATAATTTTTTTGATGTTGGCTAGGTGCAAACGATCCCTAGGACAACATCATAAATATTCTTCATGTTAAACGCTCATCAAGCAAAAAGTTTACATGGGAATAAACAGTTAAGCATAATTTAATTAAAACAATTTATAAAATTAAAAATCAGTTAAAAAAGTAATGAACTATAGAAATAAAAAACTGTACTGTTGTAAATTGCTTCAAATTTCCACTATATACTTTATGTACTTTCATAATAGAGTAGTATTTGTAATAGTAAGAGTGCAGTATGGACACTCAGGACTGAAATAGCTTGTAGAGCATTAACGCACCAAAAATTGCCTATTACAACAAACATTTTTCTATTTGTTTCTGATGCCTGCAACTTGGTCCGCAGACACTAGTAACTTTTTTATTTAAAGATAGAAAATATGCATTACACTACAATATTTTTTGTGGAAAATTAAAAAAATATGAACCTAAGTTCGCGTGCAGCGTTTGTTTGTGAAACTCTCCTCACATTTACTACAAAATTTGGAGCACCCTAAAAAAATATTGAAATTTTGAGCTAATGCCATTAGATTTAAATAAGAAGTCCCCAGAAAATTATCTTATTAGCTACTGCTTTGCGTGTAATGGGCAAAACTGTCATAGCGGAGTAGCTTTTCTACGAGTGTCCGTCGGAGAACCACGCCTACCAACAGGGATGCATATCCATGCGGTATTCCTCAAATATTTAGGAAGAACAAAAAAAAGTTCAGCGAATTTTGAACGAAAGGAGTCTATCATTGAAACAAATCATTGAATGAAAATTCGTAGTTTATTTGTAGGACTTTGGAACTTTTCAGAAATAATCTAATTGGCTTAGCCTTTACGTGTTGTTTGGGAAACACACAGCAAAAATGTAGAGCAGTAGCCTTTTTACGAGCGTCTGTCGGCGACCTGAAGCAGCCCCTGGCAAGTGCATTTGCGGATGCGCGTATATACTGGCTAGCAGCGGGCGGTGGCGGCGGGGGCGGCGGGGGCGGCGGGGGCGGGGCAGGGAGCAGCGAGGGCGGCGGGGGCGGCGGCGCAGGGGCGGCGGGGGGCGGCGGGGGGCGGGGGCGGCGGGGGCGGCAGGGCGGCGGGGCAGCGGGGGCGGCGGGGGGGCGGCGGTGGCGGCGGTGGCGGCGGTGGCTGCGGGGGCGGCGGTGGGGTGGCGGGGGTGGCGGGCGCGGCGGGGGCGGCGGGGGTGGCGGGGGCGGCGGGGGCGGTCCGCGAGCGTCTCCCGGTTAATTCACTCGGCGTGCCCCTCCGCCGCCGGGGCTCTTTTCATTTTTCTCCCCGGGGGTTATTTCGTTTCCCCGCTGGGTAATCCCGCGGCGGGTAATGGCCGGCCCCGGGCCGCCGCTATCTCGGCAAGTTGATGCCCGCTATTACGGCCGCTGCCCGCGCACTCAGCGTCCGCCGCCCGCCGCCCGCTGCTCGCCGGAGGCGCTCCAGTCTGCCTGCGACGCGGCGGGGGCGGGGGCGGTGCAGGTGGGCACGGCCGCGGTGGGGGCGACGATCGCGGGAGCAGAGACCGCCGCGGTGGAGATATATGCGGAGGTTGTGGTGCTCTAGAAAAACGAAGGGATAACGCAAGAAAAGAATGTCATGCATGTGAGACCGCAAGGGTCGTGGAGATGGTTTTGGAGGTGACTTTAGACGTAGAGGTTGAGTCTGCTGTGGCTGCAGACGAGGCCTCCATGGAAATAGAAGTGGAGGTGGTCGTAGTAATGGTGGTAAAGTGGTGATCACAGAGAGGTAGGGATAAGTGAGCACGGAAAAGGAAAGATCAAGCAATGAGAGATGGAGGTGGCATGGTAGTGCACAAGATGAAGGTAGTCATGAAGGGGGAATACGATTGTGGAAGTAGATGTGATCATCACTCGGACGTGGCGGTAAGAAGTCTGGACTCCTTCTTCGCACAATATTTACTAACGAATAATGCGCCTTGCGTTCATCTTGAGCGAATGTTAAAGCAATGTGAATAAAAATCTCTTTCATTCTGGTTCATGCACAGTGACTGACAATGAGTTCGTGAGAGAAGTTGCGTTCAACTCACGCGTTTTTTGTTGTTTTTTTCCTAGGGCTTTTATCCAGCCGACAGCCGGTTGCCCTTTACGTCATGAAGGGACGCATATTCGACCATACACTAGACAAACACTTGCGGGCTCCTCTGATCTGGGGTCAGCAGAACGCGAGGTCCTCCGCGACAACACACACAAAGTCAAGGGAAAAACAGCCATGCCCAAGGCGGGACTCGAACCCGCGACCCTTCGGACCGAAGCGCTGAGTCGGCACTCGCTCTTAGCTACCTCGACCATCCAGGTCGGCAACTCCCGCGTTCTTCTATGAGATAAATTAATTTTAACTTAGAGTGATTTAGACTCGAGAGTACGAATATATCTCAAGGCTGCTTTATAGTCAGATGCATTACAAAAGCGAGAAAATAACATTCTTACCCAAAGTTTTTATTTGTTTGTAATATATTCATTTTTTATTATTTAAATGTACAATTTTGAAAAAAAATTAAGTATATATTAGTTCCTGGATGGAATTTCATTTTGATTATATCTACCATCAAATATTAGTGTTTCAAACAATTTAATAACACTCGTTACTCTGCCTTTATGTGTAGATTCTAAAATAGAATTTTAATTTCAAAAACATTTTCCCATGTACGTTTCCTACCTTGAAAGTTGTCCTCACCTAAGAACTGTGTGGATTCTCATTCGGCTTCATAAGTTTTAACATTTCTCCGTGTTGTACGACATAGTTTATAACATGGATACCGTGTATACCTTAGATACTTTTATTCCATGAAACAGAACGTATTCTGGCAGTTCAGGAAAAACATGAAACAACGACAACAAAAGTTTACGATCACTTGTGACGATATACGAGTTCTTTGTTATGCAAGAGATGGAATCAAATCCAACCTTAACACGTTCTATTTTTTAAGTAGGACGCAACCCATAAAAATTTTAAACATTCTCTCCTGCTCTGAAAAGTTCTAAAAGGACAAATATCCACGTTACATCTATCATACATACTATTGTAACATGAAATAAAATGTATTCTCTTGTTTCAAGAAAACAAGAAAGAAATCCACGTAAAAGCTGTCTTTATTAAACGCGGAGATGAGGCTACCCAGTCATGGAACGTCCTTTTTTCGGCGCTTGTCGCAGCGGGGGCCAGGTGTGTGCAGAGGCGTGTGTGTTTGCTCCGTGGCGGCGTGCGTGCGTGCGCGCAGAAGACGCACGTGCCCGCGCAGCCCCGCGCAGCCTCCGCGCGCAGCAACGGGCGGCGCTTATTAAAAGCGTGCGGCGTGGCGCGGCGTGGCGCGGCGGATGGAAAGCAAACACGTGCACGGCGCGCCGGGCACGTACCGCCACGTGGCACCCCTCGCCCTTGTTCCCCCACGTGCATTATTCCGGCGCACCCTAATACTGCTCATCCTCTTCGCACTTCTTCCCGGTAGTGGTAGCTCAGTGCATCAACTGATGTCACTGCAGCGCCTCTAACCGGGAGGTCCTAGGTTCGAGGATTTTCGACACAGCTTTTCAGCTGAGTCGAATGCAGTCGCTGTCTGGAGGAGAATTCTAGCGGCCGGCTGCTCTGATCGGTAGTTTTCCGTGGTTTCTCCGATCAACACTAGGCGAATGCCGGAGCAGTACCCTACCAAACGGGCCACGACCGCGCGCGATCTGTCCTTCCTTGTCCTATCCTCTCTCTTACACACATACACTTACACTAACATGCACTACACTACCACATATTCCGGGAAACCGGTCGGGAGCTTAGAGCTTGTCCCGACTGGGGCGATGCCCCGTTGGTGGGAGAGTCCTGGTTAGGGGGATACCCCACTAGCCGACGGTAGGTCGGCGCCGGATCTCGCCATCCAGCGGGGGAAGATCACCGCAATCTCCCGAGAAAAAACATGCACTAGACTAACGGGACTAATGACCCAAGCCGTTGACGCGCCCGAAACACGAAAAATCAATCAATCAATCAATCAATTCTCACTTCTTCGTCTTTTTCTTCCATTCTCCTCTCTCTCCTACTGCTTTTTATCTCGTTTGTCCTCATGTTTCTCTTCTTACTTCGCTTTCTCTGTCTTCGCCTCTTCCTCTTCTTCCTTTCATAATATCCTTTTATTCTTATTCATCACTATCTCTTCGATAAATATCTTCTGTTTGCCGAGCAAAGTGTTGTGATACGTTCGTTGATGTGTTGGAAGGGTCTGATGTTATTACTCTCATAAAAGACATCTACTCTTCCTCTCTGTACTATAGTAGAACCAGAAAAGTATTGGAATCACCTCAATAATAGAATATCGCCTTTTCGATCGTAAAATGTATGTTTGAGTTTGCTTTTTGGTAACTTATCACACACCGCAGGATTAGGGTCTATTAGTGCTGTTCCAAAAAGTTTAAGATTGCATGTGACGTGGAGATACATACAATATGTAATGGAAAATCATGCTCTCGTTTGGCTTATAAGCTTTTGAGTTGAAACTAAATAAATAGGGGCAAAATCTAGTTATGGCATTCCGCAGATCATTAAAACATTTTTATTTTGGGAGTTCTTTACCTGAAACGTCTGGACATTTTAATAATTCTCTGAAAAAATCTGCACAATTTCTCTCTTTTCTTTTGCACGAATACGAGAAATTGCATTTATCAAAATGGTAATCTTCCAAATTTGGTTAAAACACCAAAATTATGAAAATTGCAAAAGTTCAGAAAGTAATTTTCGAATCTGTCCAATACCTCTCATATTAAAGTCAAAGATTGTTTTCTCCGTGCAACTCATTCCTCACTTTTACGTTTATAAATGCCCCCTTACGTTCCCTCATGCTCTTCAAAAATTGAGTCGTCGAGTAGTAAGACTAAAATGAGGGAATACTGCGCACATATCCACCAGTTTTTCTAGATTTTGTTTCGGGGTGTCTGCATCTTATTCGTGTTTTGAAGATAGTAGATGGTTCGCTACCTGGCACTCAACATTTCTATAGTTATAAAGTGTATGCCATAATTGTATTCCATAATTTTCTTAGCCAATGCATTCGATCGAAAATTTTAACAATAAGTCAGCAGTCAGTTCTATTAATTGGTGTACGTATTTAGTGTTAGTGAAGTTAAAGAGATCCATTTTCGAATGTAAGTTATTTAAGTTATCATTTTTCAGTGTCATGCAAAAAACGTTATTGTCGAAACGGAGGTCTCTTTATATCCTCCTATTTTGAAGTCAGTCAGAACTATTATTTTCGATACTATAAAATGAAATATCGTTATATTTCAATCCCATATAAAATTTTTATTTTTATATTCACATATTCTACAAAACATTGAATTGAATTTCAGAGTAGATCACGTGATGGCGCGATCCCAGCAAACACGCAGGGGAAACTTTATTGTATAATGATTTTGTGTTTTTGTTATTGTGTTAAGAAATTGAATAAATGTTCCATCATCGGATAGCAAATGCAGAAGCTGAGCAGTTCTTCTTAGAAGGGAAAAAAGTTAAACGATTGCTGATCCCTTCTAACCCTCGGGTCGTGAGATTTGTTCTTGATTAATTTTTGAACTTTCTCATATCCGTTGCTGTCATCGCTACGTCATTCATAGGCGTCAGTAATTGCATTTCGCCGCTCGTGTTCAAGGCTTTCGCGAGTATCTTCAATGGCGGATGGCTTTTCCCTTACTAGCTTTTTCTTCCATGTTTTCTCTGGCTTCGTAATTGCTCTGTTGTCTCTTGCCAACCGGGCTTCATCCAGCCGGCACTATTTCCACGATTTTAAATTTCGTCGTCTCCAGCCCTGCTTCTTTTCCGCCTCCTCTTCTTCCACATTCCCCTTTAACTAGGTCTGTTCTGCCGTCTCCCCGTCTCCTCTACATCCTCTTCGCCTTCCGCCATCTTGGCACCTCGGCCGCTCTCTCATCCTCGTTTGTTGCCATTTCCTTCGTCGTTTGCCTCTCCTCCTCTTCTGCCTCTCCTCGTCTTCTGCCTCATTCTTCTCCCTCCGACTCCTTCTACCCCCAGCATCTCTTTCTTTACCTTCCGTCTACTTGTCCCTCCGCCAACTCTCCCTCCGTCTTCACCTCCTCGTCCTCCTGCTTCTTGCCCTTATCCACCGTGGCCGCTTCCGCCGTCTCCAGCTTCACTGACTGCAGTCCCCGCCACCACTCTCCTGTTCCTGCTACTTCACTGGCGCCGTCTCCTCGGGCGCCAGCTGCTGACAGCTCCATCTGGGGAGGGCGGCGCGGGCGCCGGCAGAGAGGCTCATTCCCAGGCAGCCGAGGCCGCGCCGCACCACGCCACGCCACGCCACGCCACGCGCACGCGCGCAACGGAGCAGCGTTTCATTAATCACGCATCCTCCCAGCCCGCCCAATAACAGATCTGCATTTAATTAGACGCGCGGGCCCTTGCTGCCGCTGCAGTTACAATGGCACAGTGCCGACACAATAGCGACAACAGCAGACATTGCACTAGTGGGAACAAAGCGGGAACGGTGGGCAGAGCTTTACAAGTAGCGAAAGCTAGAAGTGGTAGTAAAAGAAATTGTATTTCTTTATTGAATGTATTTATTTGTATTAGGCCATATTTTGCGGATACAGGACGAAGTTGTGTCATTGGATTCTCCACCATTGGGCGTGATGAGGTATGACGATATTGATGATTATAAAATGAATGAATTGATTGATTCTGAGTTCCGGGCGCGTCAACTATTATGGTCATTAGTCCCGTTAGTGTGGTGCGTGCTTTTTGCTCGGGAGGTGGCGGTGGTCTTCCCCCGCTGAATGGCCACATCCGGCGCCGACCTACCGTCGGCTAACGGGGTTTCCCCAACCAGGTATCTCATGAGCGGGGCTCCGCCACAGCCCGGACAAGTTCAATGTCCCCGACCGGTTTCTCGGCATGTGTGTTAGGTGCCCCGTGGCCATTTGTTAGGGTACTACTCCGCTCCCATTCGCCTAGTGTTGATTGTAGAAACCACGGAAAACTACCGATCAGAGCAGCCGGCCGCTAGAATTTTCTTCGAGACAGCGACTGAATTCGACCTAGCTGAAAAGTTAGTGTCGAAAATCCTGCCACTGTTGGGACTCGAACCTAGGACCTCCCAGTCAGAGGCGCTGCAATGACATCAGTTGATGAACTGAGCCACTGCTCCGGGTGATTACAAAGTGAAGAAGCATAGAGATAGAGACGTATAGTTTGAAGAAGTATAGAGATGGAGGAAAGAGGAGAAAATAAGGTAGAGAAGTATGTGAGCACCTGTTGGCCTTTCATTAATTCGAAATGGTCCGTCGCGGATTTTTGTCCTGCTCAACGGAGGTGATACACGAAAGCGGTTCCGGTGCGCGACACCTCGTCACACCCAACATGTCGTACGTGAACAATGAAGGTATTCGATATAAAACCAATAAAGGACGGAGATGGTTCAGTTATGTTAATATGGTGACAACAATGGAATCCTGAGAGTTAATCATTACTCTAATGACAGAATCAAACAATCATTCTCTTTTGAGGTTGAGGTTTGAAATCATAACACTGACACGTGCGTACTTATTTTTGTTTGTACATTAGATAAATTATTGTATCGCCCGTTAATTTTCTTCGTTATATTTTTCATTATTATAGATCTTAAAACCTCAACAACAAAAGTATTAGGAACTTCAAGCGCGACACTTTCGCTACACATACCTTGTCAGTTTACGAAATTGTGCAAGTGTATTCTGAGGTTGTACAGAGCGCTCAAAGAAAAACTTCATCGAGAAAACCACAGCAGAGCATAGGTCACTTGCGTACAAAGAGGACGTGAGTTGTTCGGCAGCATATGAATCCTATTTGACATCATGCCAGGCCCGTTACTCTTCAGGACCGCTTTGAGTTTGTGAAGGTTGCAGTGAAGTATGCGGTTGCGTTGACAGTTTCGTCCGGCAATCTCAAATTCAGTGGTCCCTTTTCGTGCAAGAAAATTGTGAGAATACACGTTCTCATACATATTTTCCTTCTAAGATAAATTTCGTCTACACAAATACCTTAGGCCTTCAAACATTGAGTTGTGAATGCTGGGCCCTGAGGACGAAGCAATGTTGGGGATGTATTCTGACAAATGGTCTTCTCTGCATGAAAATATCACACTGCGCCCACTGACTGTATTTTTCGTCATCCCTTCTTTGTATTCCAGCTACTATACAAAACAAAATGCACTTTGTTGTTAAGGGGAGAAGGACATGTTAATTTTATGATATTTGGGTACACATACCTCAAAAGATTATTTTAATATTTTAGTCTTATTTTAAAGTTTTGTTAACTAAAATCAGCTCAAAAATATGATATACAATCGTTTTTTAACAGTAATTTTTATTTAATTATGAAAGAATTACACTTTTTTTAGTTATTTTGCAATCACTTTGGTGGTAAATTTTGCATTCCTGTTCCATATTCTGGGTCATCTGGAATCTCCTAATGGTTTCCTTTCCTTTTAGCTTCCTGATTCATATTTTATTTTTATTTAGGAGATCGTTTTTTTCACACTTACTTGCACGTTGTTTGGCAATGCGTTGGAGGATAAATTTGGAATTCCTTACAACAGACATTCCTAATTATTTCATCACTTCAATAGAGTTTTATTTATCGAACAATACTTGACTTCTATTTTTATTCAATATAATTAGTTCTATTCAACTACTTACAACAATACAACTACAATGCAATTACTTCTATTCTTATTCACATTAGGCGTTTTATTTAGAATAAACAAAGGAAACACGCTTCACGTAAACTAACAGCGCAGCTATGACTTGCTAACAATATTTCGCACTTTGCAAATATTTAAAAAAGAATATTTCTTTCCCATTCTACATTCCTCCAAGGGTTACGCCCACTTTTTAAATGCCCTGGCTACTGCATAGTTCCATTAAATACTTTGTTTGGGAATAAAACATAGTAAATCATGCATAAACTATACATCAGCATGTTCAGGAGAATACCGACAGTAGAATGGCTCAAATTATGAATAATAAACTTCCGCTCGTTTTTTCGCGTCCTTCTCCCTTTAAGCTGTGACATTGCGATAAGTCTTAGTTTCGTTTGAGCGACTCGTGTAGATGTGAATATTATTACAAATCACTTGCCTTGGAATCCTGGAACTTTTCTTGTGCGTTCGGTATAATTTTTACAGATACTTAAATATCTTAATATGGAAAATAAAGAAGTTCTGCGACGGTAGAAATTTTTTACTTTGTCCAAAAAGTGTGGAAAATATGACCATTTAATTGATTCTCTGGCATTCGCGTACTGTCATCAATGAATAAGAAGGTAATTGAGTAAGAAAGAAAGAAAATGGAATAAATACCTAGAAATACGCCCTGCCTTTCCATCCACTTCCATATGTTACAGTTTTTACTGCGTTTGATTATTATTATTATTATTATTATTATTATTATTATTATTATTATTATTATTGTTGTTGTTGTTGTTATTACTAATAATATTAATATTATTATTATTAATATTATTTACGAAATAAATATCGAAAGACACTTTATTACAATACGATATTGCAGACTGAATTATCAAACATGGTCCTTAGAGCGAGCTTGATAATCAATCCGCTGTTGTAATACGATGTTACGATAGAAAAAATAGCAAATTCAAATAACATTAATTTTCGTTTAAATACAAAAATTATTTTTTTCATTCTGGGACTGGTGACGCGAATGTTAATAGTAGTTAATAGGAGGTCATAAATTATTAGAACACATTGCTTTAATAATGCTTTCTATGAAACTAATGTTGATAGCAACAGCAGGCCATGGTTTATCACAATACCTGTGTTGTAATAATTTGTATTACGAGTACGTAAGTATGTATGTATATCAGTTTTACAAAGATTCACTTGAGATAACCGAAATGAGTAAATAAAATTTAAAAAATACCGAACGCGATATTGTCAGGAGTTTTGTGAGCGGGGCTGGCTTTCCTCTCCGGGCGGGCGGGTGGGCGGGCGATTCCAAGCCCTCCGCTTGGGGGTGCTGTGAGCGCTCTCCTGGCGCCGCCGCCGCCGCCCTGACCCCTGCGCCCGCCCGCCCCCGGGTTAAGCGCCGACTCGCACTGCCATTAGCTTAGTGCTTCCTCGAGTGGGGTAGGATGGCAGCTGCTTTGGCCTCGGAGACTCCTGCTCAATTGTAAGCAAACGGGAACCACAATGTGCTTAATGTTTCGAGGAATACGAAACGATTCCTCAGGAAATGTAAGCGTAATGTGTGGGGACGTGCAGGGTGAACGTTCAGAGAGATTCGAGTTTGATTTCGGGACTGCCTTTCAGAAACAGTAGTGGTAAAATGTTTAAATTAGCTTTATCCTAATTTTATAATCAACCATTTCAAAAATCTGATTGGCACATACTTGGTATATAATACCAATCGTATAAGGTAACTCGTACAAATTACGTTGACTCTTCTATATGATTTGGAAATTTTAATTATTTGTGAAAGTGTACTGAAAATAGTAAATTTATCGTCAGAAAATTGACGTATCATATCCACCGTAATTGCGTCTCCAGTTGGGTGACGGGTGGTGACAATTATAGGACGTGTCGTGTTATTCAGTCGTGTCTAAAATTCAGAGACATTCTGACCTGTCTGTGTAGTGAATGGAACAAAACAGTTTTTCTGATTTATTTTGACAGACAACCAATATTTTTTCTCTTTAATTCTTTTAATCTTGCATAATTTTCCATATCCAATTTACTTTCTTTTCATCTGAATTGCCCGTCAAAAATTTTGAAGTGTGAAAGTAATAATTATGTTAGTAAGTATTTCTATAATAACTTAAGTTACCTTCGTAACTATTGAATAAATGTTTATCTTGAAAGTATAATAATAGATACATTTTAAATACATTGATACTAGCGTACCCGTGCGAGAACTCTCGCATGTTTAATTCCACCCTCTTCCCTATCTTTCCTTTTCCATAGTAAGAAGGGAAGTTGTTAACGAATCATGTTTATTTTTTTAAATTAAGAAGGTAACTTCCAATGTACTTCTAGAATTTAAAGAAAAATAAAGAAGAACGAAAGTGATGTTTGAAACAAATTTTGAATAAAGGTTTATTCAGTATTATAGACTTGTTCTTGGAACAATTCACAACACTTCCTTAAAAACATTTAAAGTAATTATACAAATTTCCTTGACAGTTTGCTTGTCACTTTCCTTGATAGTCACAAAGCTATTATACATCTTTTATACTCTCGAGAAAGCTACTTAAAGTTGGCCACGCAAAAATACAGGCTCGGGCATGCATAATCCTGCTCTTTGGAATATTATTTAACTTTATTATCAAACTGAAAGATACACCCGTGCAATTTAATTGCCTATAAAATTAAGAAATTAGTTTCATTTCTCATACAGTTGCAGATTCTGCACGTCTCTGAACAGATGAGGTAGTATCGAGAAGCGCCGGACCAGCAAAATGTAATAGAATGTCCAAGATGCACTCATCCTATTGATACGTTTCGAGGAACGTTTCTTTGTGGCCTTCAGCTTAAAACCCCAAAATTTGAAGACCCTAGAACGCTTATTTTAGGAGTCATTTAACTAAATAAATTTTAATAATGTTGCCCGAGTGTTACGTGATGCATTGTTTCAACAAATTCAAAGTCATTTTCAAAGTCAAAGTGAAAATCGTCACGCCTTCGTGAAATTATCTTTCTTTAGAGACTTCGTTTATGAAGATCGGTTGCGTGTGCGCAAAACTCATCTATATCATTGAAATACTATGGGAGAGGATTTTCTATAATATAAACAATAAATCATGAGATGAAGACGCAGCATCTGCATCTGTCATATGCTGTACTAAATATATTTCTACATATTTTCAATGATTAATAAATGGATGTTTAATAATAAATTTAACTTGCTTGCATGTAACATCTAGATATTTTATTAACGTGCTCAAAAGAGCATTTACAGTAAATGTACTACGATAATAGTCATCCTGGTGTTTTTACAAATGCTTCGACTTGTCTAAGATATGAACTCATTTCTTGAAATTACTGGTCAATCTAGAGAAACTATTATTTCCCAGGTTTTTCAATGCAATATCATGATGAACACGCTGACTTGAACATTTCACAGAATCACTCCAGATAAACAAAATACTCGCACACGTAAAACAGAATCCAATCATAAGAAGACACAGTTTTTACTCTTCACTGTACACAATCGTGCATTCTTTGCCAACATTGTTTCTTTGTTCTTTTGGACGAAGAACATTAAAAGATGTAAGAGTCCCCTTTCCATCATAGTTTGATTTTGTTTCTAAACTATCTGATAATGCTCTTTTTTCAAATCATACTTTCTTGAGATTTCTGCATTATCTTTTGGTTTCACACCCAGAACACCTTGGCAATGTCCTGGAGGTGGTTCCTTCCTTTAGTGTCGGTCGTCACATAGTACACTGTAGCTCCTTTAGTGACTTTTCATCATAAGGTCTGCAACAAATTTCCCTTTTATCAAAGTGAAGTGCACCCACCTTCAAAGAAATGAGATCGAATTAGCAAGGTAAAACTATTATTCCTCTTGAACGACTTTAAAATCATCGATAGGTCTTTAAAATCAACCACGCCAGAAAAAATAAACAATATTGTGAAAGAAATATAGGCTTATGCTTTCATTAAATCTCATTTTTAATTCATATTTTAAAAAAAATACCCTCTTGAACTGACCTGTCCATGAATGTATATTTACTTAAATTAGTGGAGTTTGAAATTTGAGAGGAGCGATAAAACAGACAAAAATATTTTGAATAAGAATAAAATGAGCGTTTAGTGATTAGTACATATGGTGTGGTACCATACCAAGTGCATAAGTTCTGTAAGTAATATCATAAAATTTTGACAGAAACAAGAATGTTAATACTTTCACTTGATAGATGAACGATTGCACTATACCCATAAAAAGCAGTCATCGATATAAAGCAACTATTAATACTTGTAATTGTTGTTCCGAGATTATTTAGATTTACTAGCATTATCTTGAATTAATGATTATGCAAATAAAGCTCATCAGTCGTTGCAAACCACGGTGTGCACAGAAAGTATACATGTAAGTTGGAGGAATCTAAGCCATCTAAGCGTGACATCACACAGAGATCGCCTTCAGCGCCGAGTAATATATTTAGTATTGGTTAATATCGATAAGCGCCCGACCAACAAAAATGCAATACAATGTAGAAAAGTATCTTATTCTGTAGATTCCGGTGTGAGAAACGTTTCTTTGAGGCCTTTGGGCTAAAATTTTAAGTTTTAAGGCTCTAGAACGCTTCGTTTAGGAGTTATTTATCTATATAGATTTTGACAATGCTATTGAGTGTTGCGGGTTGTATTTCAAATGAATATTTAGATTTTTTTCACAATTTCTTTCATTTTTAAAGTCAAAATGCAATTTGTCACGTCTCCGTGAAATTATCTTTCTTTGGAGACCTCATTTATAGATTGGTTGCCTGTGAGAGCCGCAAAAGGTATGAATACTATGGACATTAATAGGAGACGATAAGCAACTATTATATAGTAACTTCGTATTAAAAATGCCAGCCAATCTAATGGAGACAATTTAGTTTAATTTTGTCAATAACATAGGGAAAGAAAAAAATACACACGTTTAATATGAGTTCTTCTCTTCTCTAATTTTTACCTCGACGTGTTTATCTCAGCATTTTCATGTAATGAATTCATCGCCCTTGTATTTTTATAGCAGTTCGGGGGTTTTCGAGGTCGGAGCAGGCAGATCGGTGTTTCATTAACTGGAGTGCATTGGGATGTTAGCGGTTGGACGGGTGACGTTTATTGAGAGTCGTTATTTTTCCTGTTCTAATTTGACCGTTGATGCCCAAATGACGATGATGAAGTTACTTAATAAAGTTAGTTGTGACGTGAGTCTCTCATCATACTTCAATCTAGAGGAAAATATGAGTGAACGAATAACTCTGAATTGTCTCACTTTTGTATTTTTAGATTATTAAATCGGATACCCAATGCATTTCCTTTTCAGTTTTTTTTTTATCGAAGAATGTTTCAGTACATTAAGTTTCCATAAACAAAATTTTGGCTCTGAACGGAAATTCAAAGCGTTCATTCAATATACGTTTCTTGATTTTCATTTTTTTCAATATCACTTTTCATCATTATTCACCAAAGATTGTATTGTAATTTTCTCTTTTATGTCGTACCACTTTCAGAATTTATGAATTACCCAGAAGAAACAGAATATAATTTTTTTCTTTGCTGTTTAATTTTTTTCGGAATTACCTACAATCCTGTCAGTCGCCTACGATATTGGAATATATCTGTTAAATTGAATGGTCTACCTGTATTTTTGTCTCTCGAAGAGGGTAACTGAACCAGATAAGTAACGGCAAGGAATCAAACCTCTCGACATACTAATTATATTAGTTCACAACATAAAGGTGTTTATGTTCTGAAAACTCCACCTTTTGTGAATGAGATTCTTTGATGTGGAGCCTGTATTACTGTGCCGTTCCCGATTCAATAATAATTCCACGAGAAAATCGTATGTACTTCATGTAAAAACTGTTTTGAATAATATTATTCATATTTGGAGATACGTAATGTTTGGTGCCAGATACAAGGTGCAGAATCGGGATGTGATGCTCAGTGGCCTCAGAGGAGCCGCTTGCGTCCTCTCAGCGTAGTCACGTGCGCGAGTCGTGGGAGGCTGGGCTTCCATTGCGCCCACTCCCTGCAGGTACATCGGTGCCTGCAACGCAAGTCGTCCACTTCCCCTCGAACCCCGCAGGGGGGGGGTCACGATGGCGTAGGTTGTTGTGGTCTGTGGTGGAGTGTTGTAGACGACCACCTGGACCCTGAGTCTCGCGGCGCCGCTCACGTCGTTTGCTTGAAGGTGCAGACAGTG
>BLKR01010485.1:0-54786 GCA_011170035.1 Teleogryllus occipitalis | reverse complement strand
CATTTTCCAAATTCCAAACTTTTACCTCGCAGACTTTTATTGCAGAGAGAGAGAATCGCATAAAGGTCCTACGTATGGGGGTTCCTGTATTTACGTTAGAAGTAATATTGATTCTATCCCCTTGGCGGAATTAAATGTGTATTCCATTGAAAATATTTTCGAAATTTCTGTTGTACATCTTACTTCACTAAAAGTGATAATACTTTGCATTTACAGACCTCCAACAAAGAGAACTGCAGATTATATTTTGTTCTTAGAAAACCTGGAGATAAAACTTAACAAAGTCAGCAATCGCTCTTTTGAATCCATTGTTGTATGCGGAGATTTTAACATTGATTTTCTGGTCGAATCTTGCGAGAAAGAAAAGTTTCTCAATTTAATTAATTCCTTCAATTTAGACATTACAATTAATGTACCTACACGAATCACACAAAATTTGATGAAGGCAATTGATCAAATTATAATTAACAAAACTACTACTCGATATGAAGTTGAAACAAAAGATTTAGGATACAGTGACCACAATGCACAAATTCTTACCATTATAAGAAATGCGATCACTGACACAATAAATAATACACGTATGACTAGATTGTTTACTAAAAGTAAAATTAAATTATTCATAGACTACTTGATGCAGGAGTCATGGGAAGCGGTTTATAATACTGTTGATACAAACGACAAATATAATTCTTTTTTTTCAACTCTTTCAATTCATTTTAACACTTGCTTTCCTCTTCAAAAACGAAAATTAAATATTTCACGGAAAAGCAATTCTTGGATAACACAGGGGATTAGGACATCTTGTAAAAACAAGCGAATTCTTTCTTTCATTTCTAAACGTCATGACGTATCTCAAGATTTCCTTATCTACTTTAAAAAATACAAAACATTGTTACGAAAAGTCATAAGACAGGCTAAAATCATGAAAAACGATCAGGATATTTTGAACTCAAATAATAAAACAAAAGCAATGTGGAATATAATAAAAAATACTACCAAATCAACTAGAAAGCCCGTAGAGAATGTTGTTTTAAAATATAACGATATAAATGTAAACGATCCGGCAACAGTGGCTAGTCTCTTTAACCAATACTTTTCGAGAATTGCTGCCGATCTCACTAAGGGTCTTCAGGCACAAAATTCAAAAACAGAGAGTTCACCCAAAATTTTAGACACAATGTTCGTATCCGAAACTTCTTCCTATGAAATTCTCAAAATAATCGGTAAACTAAAAAATAAATATTCGTCCGGTTTAGATGAATTCCCAGATTCTTTGTTAAAGACTTGTGCGTATGCCATTATACACCCGTTAACTCACATATTAAATGCATCTTTATGCTTTGGAACGTTTCCAGATATTTTCAAAACAGCTAAAATTAAGCCCCTCTTCAAAAAAGGCAACAAAAATGAAATTCAAAATTATCGGCCCATTTCTCTTCTATCAGTTTTTTCAAAAATATTAGAGAGACTTTTTTACGTACGAATGGAAACGTTTCTCAGTAAACACGACGCGCTTTCAGATTGCCAGCATGGATTTAGAAAATCAAAATCAACGGAAACAGCTATATTTTCTTTTCTTAAAGATGTCGCCTCATCATTAGATCAAAACGAGGCACCTATTGGATTATTTTTAGATCTCTCAGAAGCTTTTGACATCATTGATCATGACATTTTACTTTCAAAATTACCTTCATATGGAATCCGTGGTATTGCTCTAGATTGGTTATGTTCGTACCTTAAACAACGATCTCAGAAAGTTGAAATACCTTACTGGCATGATGGAACATTACGTACGCACCTTTCTGACTCTTTGCCCGTTGCATGTGGAGTTCCTCAAGGATCGATTTTAGGCCCTATTCTGTTCCTACTTTACGTAAACGATATGCCCTCGACGATTCGAAACGGAAGAACGGTTCTCTTTGCGGATGATACGACCATCCTTTGCAATAAAGAAACCGTAAATAGTACAATATCAGATGTTTCAAATTGGTTCCGAAATAACAAATTAATAGTAAACAAAAACGGTTTAATGCGAAGTTTTACATTTCAATAAACAATTCTGTGCTCCATTGAAATGAACAGTGTACCACATTGTCTGATGTTAAGGCAACAAAATTTTTAGGTCTCTCCAATTCAGTCAAACCTTAAATGGAACGTCCATTTAATTAAGATTGAACACAAAATTAAGTTCATTATGCTACGCGTTCAGATTTGCAAATTCAAGTCACCCTTCATACTGCTCGTTGTGTATACTTCGCGGGCCAATCCCGCCTGAGAAATGGCATAATATTCTGGGGAAATACATCTTATAGCTCAGACCTTTAGATTACAAAACGAATTGTACGAATAATAACCGTATCCCCCTTGCGTAGTTCATGTAGAAAAGCCTCTCTTCATTAATAGAATTCTACCATTACCGTGTCTTTTTTTTTATTGAATCAGTGGTTTTTGTAAAAAATGACTTGCTCAAGGGCGGGAATATTTTTTCAGAAAATGCCGAAGTCTATTACTATAACACTCGACGTAGAAATCATATTCATCAGGTGACAGTATCAACGGCTCATTACAAAAAATTCACATACAATACATGTACATTATTTTACAACACTTTGCCAGATGACATTAAACGATTAAATTCGATAGAAAAGTTTAAATCCAAGTGAAATCGTTTCTGCTGCATAACTGTTTCTATACAATTAGAGACTATACTGAGCATCACAAGAAAAGTATCATTAATTTTAACAATGATACATAATGCATTATTTACCATTTGGACTGTATAAATGAGTATAAACAACCTGTAACAACTATTGTACTACAGCTTCCGGGTCAATGACCCCCATCTCGATCAGGTTTTTCGTCCAGTTTTCCTGATCCATTGAGCAAATGCTGAGATGGCCCCTTGTTTTGCTTCTGGACATAAATGTAACTTCATTTTCTGTGCACGTCTTCTAGAATTCAGTGGGAAATACAATTATTCAAATTATCGTATCCATGTTGTCGCGACAGGAAGTAATAAGAACCAAAATTTATTGCTTATTTATCTTTGAAAATAGATTTTATTACATGGGAGGTTTTTTTGTTTTTTTCTCCCTTTCAAAATTCAAAATTTATTGCTTATTTATCCTTGAAAATAGATTTTATTACATGGGAGTTTTTTGTTTTTTCTTCTCCCTTTCAAAATTCAAAATTTAAGTATATGACTGATTGAATGGATCACAGAATTTTGAAAATGTGCACACAATTCACTTTTCCCCATAGCACGTCATGCGCAGTTTTTAACTGTTTTTTTGACGTAAATAAATAAATAAATAAAAATCTGCAATTGCTGAAAGGCTGCTACCGCTACCAACAGTCAAATTATCTATTTTTTACAATGCAGCAAAGACGTGAATTTCTACACCTTTTTACTGACGAGGCGATCTTTTGGGCAAACGCTTGGCTGAAAAATTCTCCAACATTTGCCTCTCGTGGCGTCATATGAAGAGACACGTTTTATTTCCTCGAAGTCCCGACAATGGGGGCGTGCTTGCGCGCCAATAACTCTCAGCTGAGGTCGCAATACCAACTCTACATAATTAAATTGATAGTCGGTAACATATATATGCACTATAGTGCATCTGAACAGTTTTTTACTCGTGCGAGGCGAGTCGCCGTGTAACTGTTTCGGTCACCTTGTTTTTAAATAGTGCGATTCTATCGCGCCTTCGTTTGGGAAGACGTTTAATTCTCGGAACGTTGACCACTCCACAGTGTCTCCAGTATCTGGCGCGATCTCGCGAGCGTCTATGAAAGCATCTCAATTTTTCAACTGTCCTTCCAAAGAGTTTCGTACGAAAGATGTCTTTGCCTTTCTCTGTGGGAGCTAGCCCGCGTTTGTGAGTTTGCGTCCTTCAAATGACTGATGAGTTTGTGAGTTAAAGTGCTTCAAATGACTTCAAATAAAGTTTCTCGAAAACTCAAAGTATTTCTGTGGAAAATACCTTCAAATTTCGCGTTTACAGTAACGCTTAAACGCCGTTTTCATAAAAATGGCTCCAAATTTTTCAATGACAATTGCTGTTTAGGAGGGTTTACTCGTCTTTAATATTCTTAAAGTAATATTTTGTTTCTACTATTAGGAAACTGAATTTAAAAATGTCAAAAAATGTGTTTAGGGCGGCGAAATATTGCAGCTGACAAGAGAATGGGGGCAAGACCGTGAAGTCAATCAACATCCAGGAAATTAGAAAATTTTTATACGAGAAAGTCTGTGCCATTCTGTCACACCACTACTTTAAACTCGAGATATCTTGAAATCATGTCTGCGCGTGTTTCATGGAAATAATGCTTTGGAATATAATGACATTAATGAGACCAGTGTGTTGCATAAATTAAATACAATTACAACAACAAATGGATTCACATAGGGCTTGGGACCCGCCTTCTTGGGACCTGCTGTTGTTCAGTAATCGGTTTTGTCGACCCTGAACATTGGTTCATGAGCCGCCACTGCTGGATACTATAGATGATGAAAATGAAACAGCAAATGGCAAGAGTATCATTTCTCTGTTAATCAAATCACTTAAGCAATGGCATAACATGCCAATACAGATAAATACATTTAATTAAATATATAACATAGAAGGTATATAATCTGTAAATGATTTTGACATTAACATAATTGTGTCAGTAATGAACATAGTAAAAAAATGGAATAATTAACATAACTAAATTGTTGACAAAAGTTAAACAAATAATATTTAAGAAACATGTTTAGAATTATTTTTGGTAGTGTCATGTGTATCATTCTCTGTTAATCAAATCACTTATACAATGGCATTACATGCCAATGCAGATAAATACAATTAATTAAATATTTAACGCAGTAATTATATAATCAATAAATGATTTTGACATTAACATTTTGTAAGTGTCAGTTATTAACATAGTAAAAAACAATTGATCCATTAACGTAATTAAATTACTGACATAAAATTAAACAAATAATATTTAACATTAACTAGGTTATTAAGAATTATGTATAGCATCAAGTGAATCATTTCTCTGTTAATCAAATCACATAAGGCATAGCATAACACGCCAATGCAGATGAATACATTTAAATAAATATTTAACATAGTAATTATATAATCAATAAATGATATTGGCATTAACCAAATTATATGAACCAATAAATTACATAGTAAAAAGCAATCGAATAATTAACACAGCTAAATTATTGACACAAAAGTTAATCAAATAATATTAACAGTTAACAAGCATAGTTAAAATTATGATGGTGAAATAGAACAAGGTATTATAACAATAGTATATATTCTAGCGGCATAAATTAACAGAAGATTAATAATCCTCCAAGAAATATCCCTCTTTGGTTTATAAAAATCATTCCATTCTATGAATGTCAACAGTAATAAATTTTCTTCAAATGAAGATTCTACACAAACTATAACAATTTAAAATTATGTTTTCCAGGAGTTAAATTTTTAGTGTAAAAAATCCTACTCATGTGATAACTGTCAATAACAAGAAGTTCATGGTACCATGATCATTGATAAATTATCAATAGATTCTCAGTCATTAAAATTAAATTGATAGTTATAAGAAACGTAAAGACAAAACTTCTCGCAAAGCCAAGACAAACCGCAAGTTATTTCTTATTAGTGGAGTAACGGTTCATATTCTAAATTTTTAAAATATCCTACAACTTAAAAATATCATAGGCTTACTAAAATTCAGTAAATTTCTCTCTGTGTTGCTAAGATTAGCTACCTTACCATGTTTCTTGTTATGACTGTAATTAATGATAGAATTAAAATCTTACAGACTATATTATAATTATGAGCATTGTGCTACTTTGTGGAGGAAAAATTGTTTGAAATATTTTTAAAAGTTGCTACTGAGCAATTCCTGGGAAATGTATAGCTTGTCATTATTTTGACTTTAGCCTTCCAGTATAATAATGATACATCAGATTCTAATCAAAATCTTTGAATTACTACACATTAAGAAAGAAAATATCCAAAGCCCCAAATTGAATCCCAAATTACATTGACTTTCAAACTTCTCCATTTTGTCTCTTATGTAACTAAAATACACTTTGATTTATAAGTAATAAACAAAACTGCAGAAATGGCAGCATAATTATAAATTATACGAACTAGGTAGCAATACTCCTCAGTATTCCAGCTTAAAAACTCTAGTAAATCAGGTATTTGTGATTCCAGTCATAGACCTGTCGAGTCTCCTGGTAGTAACCAATAATGAATTAATATTCCTTCCACCCACCCCAAAAGTGCCCCAGCTACTACATCAATTACAAACTGCTTTCGCAACAGTACACGGGATATACATACTACAATACACCAGAGCACCAAAGGAATAAGTAAAAAGAGTGATAAATTCCACATAAATGAGAAATAATAAACAATAAAACATGCTCGTGAAGCATGACCTGAAGGGAAAGAAAATCTGTTCATATTAACTGTAGCAAACCCAAGTGATCTGAGATTTGAAGGCCTTCTACGGGGCATGTATGACTTGATGGCAGCAACAACCAAGATGTCAATTATTATGCCTGCAAGGAAATAATGAAAAAGTAAATTATTGATTTATTCTGCACATTACATGCCAAAATGTGTATTATATAGTGCTTGACATTGCCTCTGATTTAATTAGAATTAAAAAGAAATCAATGGAGGCACACACTAGTCAAGAACATAATTATATAAATTATTTTCAGTTCAACTGAGAAGTCTGAATTGAAGTCATTGCTTGTTCTACTTTGATTCTTGATACTCTCATCATGATAGTGCAGTGTTATAGGGCAATTATTGAATGAAAATTTTTTTTCAATCAATAATAACATCCAAATGAATTATACATTGTTGTTATGCCAAACAACAGTCAAAAAATAAAGTAATACAAGTAAGTGTATTACTGAGTGCAGTAACTGTAATGTAAAAAAAATTGTGAAAAAAATTAAATGAAAAATATTATTTTACGACAGTTTTTTACATTTAACTTAAAAATAATGTTAAAGAATTAATTTCCATATAATTATGAAAATGGAATCACAATACAAACAAAATTTACATTAATTATATAAACTACGAAAATGGACTTTCACAGAGAATTCATTAGATTCAATTGACAAGGCCATAACAAAATTACATCATATTATCTTCGCAATGTATTTCTGGAATTTCATAACCCCACACACAACAAAAAAACCGAATATGAAAATGCTTATGAAAAGTAAGGGGTAGAAACATACAATAACATAACAAAAAAAGAGCTTGCATTTCATATAATTTCTAGTTGCACAGATACACTCTCACTACTAAAAACACACAGGTGCTATTTCATTTGTTTTAAAGCAGACATTGTCATGATGATGCAAAAAGCAATAAAATAACATTCCTCAACACATAACTCATTGCAAATGTAAATTAGAATTGAACAAATTAAAATATTAAAATGCCAATTCCGCTATAAATATGAGGATAAAATTTAAGGACTTATGCCCACTACTACAAAACACAATAACAAAAAATCTCGAAAGAGAGTTATATATTTGTAAATAAATCACAAAGTTGCAAAAAACATACCAAATAAGAAGAGCATTTGCATCTCACAGACTCGAGGGATGTTCCAAATTCCAATAAACGCCATCCAGCCAAATATCCACGGTATGTAATGAGCAGTAATCTACACAGAATTTCACGAAAATGTATACGTACCTCAGGAAAATAATGCAATTATTACAATTTCACAAATGTCAAATTCAATTCTTACCTCTAACATTTCGTAATAAAACTGAAATGATTTGTAGGGCAGAAATTGACTTGACCATGCACAAAAACTTCTCGTTAGATATACATCGTAATTCAGAAGCTTTCGTAGCGCAATTCGAATGTGGCGGTCAACATTCATTTTGCACCATGTGGTCCTTATCAGTTATCTATCTACTTTTCTCTCGTTGTACACCGAAGACCATTCCTTTCTTTACATCAATCACTTGTTTCACCAACAGAAGCATATCACTCCAAGGAATAAAAAACTTATTGATCCAAATATCTTGAAAAAATAAAATCTCGAAATTCCTCGTTCATAATTACTTGTAATATACATTAAAAATATTTATTCCTTACAAAAGATAATTAGAGGTTATTGAAAAATTCTTGCTCGCGAATTTTTAGGCAATGCATGTCATTTAGATCAAATTTCGTTAATGTAAGATGAGCTATGCATGTAATTCAGATCAAATTTCGATAATGTAAGATGAGCTGTGCACACTGAAAGGAAATACGATTTTTCCCGTACAATAATTTGTCATGCCATGAAAATAATATTAAATTTTATAGTATGAACAAAATTTAATATTGTAAGAAAAACTGCAATTTGTAAAACTGCCAAAGTCGAACTTAATATGCTTTTCAATTCCTTTCCACAAAACTATCGAATTTCCTTTGCAAGGATTTTTTAAACAATGTTATCAAGATACAATTACCACTAAGATACAATAAGTGGGATGTGGAAGAACACAAAGAAAAATCTAGATGATAAAGAAGAAGATGTAACCTTTCCAGAAATTCTGCTCTCACTTCCTGAGGGCACAATTCTATCTTCTATGTGCGCAATTGTACTCCCTCCACATACATCATATTTGACTCCTCATACGCGATTTGTACGTGTGGCTCAATAAATATTATTATTTATTATTATTATTATTATTATTATTATTATTATTATTATTATTATTATTATTATTATTATTATTATTATTATTATTATTATTATTATTATTATTACTTTATTAAAATTTAATAAAAGTAATTATTATTACTTTTATTGCCCTTTTTAAAAGAAAGCACGCATACAGAAAAATAATACTATCCATCCTAATTCACATAGCATTTTATATTGGTCTATAAAGAGTAGAAACCTGATATAAAAGACGTTTATAAGGCAATCCCGAATAATATTGTTTTCCAGATATTCGTTCCCCCAGAAGTCAGTGCCGGAGGTCGAAACAACAAATTTCCCCGAGCAGCGACCCGGGTGACTCATTGGATTTTCTCTCAATCATTTTTGACACAGGCTGCATCATAAAAGGGTGCACGGAAAAACCCTTCCAGAAATATATTAGTTTATCTGCGAAATGTGAAAATGTGCTCCCATTTTTCCAGAGTACAGTTTTATGGAAGACTGTAAGGCAGACGGTGCAGACTTGCAGGAGCAAGAGCTGCTAATGTGCCGAGGTGAACGGGTAGTGCAAACTGCGCACTATTTGACGAGGTGTAAGGCGATCAGTAGCGGTCAATGGGTTGCGAATTAGGAGGGGCGGCATGTAGTACGTCCGAACCATCACCCGTATTTTACCCCGTGGCATAAGTTCAACTGAGGAGGCCCTTGAACCGACATAATACAGCGACCCCCTATTTAAGGACATCTCTTAATTTAAATTTGTATATATAAACCTGAATTTTAAGACTGAAAACATTTATTACAACAAACCAATAGAGATAATAAATTATAATTTTTGCAATTTCATGATAAAATTTAAAATTTTAGATCTTGGCCTTTTCTTCGTATTTACAAATTTATCAATATTAGTAGAAATATTATTTTTCAACCAGATAGTTTTTTCGTACTTAATTGATGAAATACTTAAATTACACAAGGGAACAACATTTTAATCTTCAGGAAGATGTGCAGAATTCACTTCTCCCCATAGCACGTCATACATAGTTTTAACTGTTTTTTGACGTAAAATAAATAAATAAAGTAGAGTGCGCAATGTACTCAATTTTATGTGTAGATTACGAATATCACAATAAAAACGTCATATACGTCACAGTTGTTAAATATACCGCATCGTACCATGTTTTGCTAATAATTTAAATACATTTAAATTGCACCTGTAAGATATGTAGAATCAGAACGCATAAAATCTATTTAAAAATAAAATATTTGTTTAGTTCATCTATGCCACTTTAATGAGACATCAACAAAATTAGTCTTTCGTTTTTTTTACCTTCTGTTATCGAAGATTGCCGTCTTTATTCTCGCGTTTGGTAGTCGCACTCAATTACGAGTAGGTCTTAGTGGATGTTCTGAAAACAAGTCACGTGCACCCTATTTCCTACTAAGCATCAGTCACCGAAAGGAATTATTTTAGCCCCTTACCTTATCGCAGGTCTCCAATACGCCTGCTCTCGCGGGAATTTTGCACTCAAGAGACGTCTGTGCCCGCGAGAGCGGCGTGGGGTGTAAGCAGTTTTGCGGGGAGGGGAGAAGTCTGACGTAGCACAAAGGGGTCGGCGCAGCGGGGAGATTGTATGCCTGGGCGTCTAATGCAATAATCCATAATGTGAAATTTTTTGGCCGTTTATTTAAACGGGTAATCTCTAGTATTTCTAGCTACAAGGGCCACATTTCATTGTTCTTCTGTGCACTGCTATGTATCGGCATATTTTTATTTTTTAATTTTATTTCTTTTACTTTATGCTTATTGACTCATTCACAATATTTTAAAATAGTGACATTTAAAAAAATGTTTTATGTAATTATAACTAACAAAAATTTACAAATTAATAATTGATTTTCACCAGGATTATTATAATCTCCAAACGATAGCAAAACGGAGGAAATTCAGAGATGTTTCTCACATCGAGATTAATATCAAAAGGAATTATATACAATTCCAAGAAGGGTAATGTTTGGCAACACATATATCTGTGACCATTTTCCCTTATTATGAAGCTGAATAACGACGAACACACGTCTCTTACGATATTTTACAGGCAATCATGAGATTATTATGAGTCTTATTTAAAGGAACGAAAAGGGCTTAATCTTTTTTACACGATGTAAACTATTATGAATAAATAGTGTTTGTTGATTTGATAATAGGAATATATAATTTACTCTTGTCAGAAATTAGAGCAGATAGTAATCATGATTTTTGAAGAGTACGATTTTTTCGCTTCTTAGAACCGTCTTATTTAATTAAACACAGTTAATGAAAAAATATGAGAGTCCTATGCTTCCTATGCTAAAAATTACCTTACAATGCATCTACAGGCCTCCAACAAAGCGAGCTCTAGATTATAACATGTTTCTAGAAAAACTGGAGATAACTCTTAACAAAGTCAGCAATCGCTCTTTTGAAATCATTGCTGTAGGCAGAGATTTTAAGATTGATTGTCTGGTTGAATCTGCCGAAAAAGAGCAGTTTCTCAATTTAATTAATTCTTTCAGCTTAGTTATTACAATAAATGTACCTACACGGACTATATTTAATTCACTGAAGGTAATCGATCAAATAATAATTAAGAAAACCACTTCTATATATGAAATTACAACAAATGATTTTGGATAGTTACCACGATGCACCATTACAAGAGTTCTTACTGTTAGGATTAGGACATCAGCTCGGGAACGAGCAATATAAACACAAGACTCAGATACTGAATACAAACGTGTATTGGGAACACAAAGATGAAAATACATGTAAGAGTTGAACGAGTAATACAGTGCTCACTGCACAGGCGACCGGCGCGGACCAACTGGTGGGGCACACACAGGCCGACGCAGGGAGTTCCTCATAAGCACGGAGATTACATCTATATATAGATATATCGACACAAGCGTCCACAACTGCTACTCGCACTGCGAATCACCAACACTTCCCCTCGAGTCGCAAGTTGTCCATGAGTCCAAACCAGCGAGAACCAGGCATCTTTCGTGTTTCTGCCTTGGCAAGCTCTTCGTGAGGAAGTCAGCGACCTGGTCTTCCGTTGACACATGGAGAAGATCGAACTCCTTATTCTTCAGGGCGTCTCTCAAGAAATGGTGGCGGAAATCGATGTGCTTGCTCCTCGAATGAAACGTCGAGTTCCCCGCCAATTTGAGACAGCTCATGTCACAGAATACCTTCAGCTGGCTGAGGTCGATGAACCCCAGTTCCCGTAGGTATCGTTGCAAATAGATGGCCTCTTTGACTCCTTCGGAAAGGGCCATATACTCAGCCTCAGTCGGGGACAAAGCAACCGTTTGCTGCTTTCTTGAATCCCAGGAGATTGGAGACCCGCAAAGATTGAATACATAACCGGTGTAGGATCTTCGATCTTCGGAGCAACCACCCCAATCTGCATCGGTGTACCCTTCGAGTGGTCTGGAATCAGTGCCGTAGGTGAGTCCCACTTCGATGGCGCCTTTCAAATAACGCAGGACGCGCTTAGCTGCCTTCCAGTGTTCGACTCCAAAACAATTATTGAATTGTCCTAGGCGGCTTGTGGCAAATGCAATGTCAGGACGTGTGGTCGTCGCCAAGTACGTGAGGGCTCCGACCAGTTCACGGTAGGGAAGCTTTCGGTCTTAAGGAGATTGATCGTTCGCCTTCATCAACACCGATCCAGGGTCAGTGGAAGTGGCCACTGGGTTGCAGTCTGACATTCCAAACCTCAATAACAACTCGTGAATGTAACCTCACTGGTGCATTGTCACCCTGCGTCCACTGCGTCCGAATTCGATCCCGAGCCAGTGTCTCACTTCGCCGAGGTCCTTGATTTGGAAGTTTCTTGACAGTCCTTCCTTGATGTGTGCAACCTTTGTCTCGTCATGTGCCGCGACCAATATGTCATCGACGTACGTCGCAATCAGCGTCACGTCCTTGCCAGACCCCATATAGAATAAGCATGGATCAGAATTTGAGGGAGTGGCACCGAGTCCCTTCAGGGTGTTGTTTAAGGTCGTGTACCAGCTCCTCCCCGCCTGGCGCAAGCCGTAGAGAGATTTCTTCAAGAGACAGACCTTATCCCATTTCCGCACAGTCGTCAGCATCTCTTTTGCCTTCTGGCTGACGTCGTCCTGTCGACCGTCGCTGATGTACCGTAGAATTTCCTCCAGCTCTCTCGGCGACTCCATGAGGATCTCCTCTTCGAGATGTCCATTGAGGTAGGCACTCTCCACATCGAACTGTTTGATCTTCATGTTGTACCGAGCCGCAAGTGAAGCAAGAAGGCGAATGGAACCAATTCTGGCAACTGGTGCGAAAGTCTCTGTAAAATGGATCCCCGGCTTCTGGCTAAAACCCTAAGCAACTAGGCGGGCTTTCCTCTTATCAAACGTACCATCTGCCCGAAATTTATTTCTGAGGACGAAGCGGCATCCCAGTCCCTTTCGTCCCTCGGGTCGATCGACGAGGGCCCAGGTCTCGTTCTTCAAGATGGACCTCATTTCGTCTGCGATCGCCTCGCGTCACGCGTCGGCCTCTGGTCCATTCAAAGCGTCGTTCAGACTTATCTCAGTAAGCAAACATTGTTCGGCTACGCTGTTCACTGCTGCAGAGCCTGGAACAGTGTTGAATAGTCTTCTCGGTCTTCCCCTTAAACCGGATCTGATGATTCTTGGTCGACCTGCAGCTCTACGAAGATCGGGGGACTGGCTTGAGTCCACCTCCGTTGCCTCCACTGTCGTAGTCTTCATCTCTGCTCGTACTGACATTGCTCCGTAACATCTCCTCATTTGCGATATCGAACCCACGGAACTCTTCTTCGGAGACGACGCTCTCTTGATCATCTCTCACAGGGGCTTCCACAATGGGGTCGATTTGAGAGAATCGAGGGATCTCGAACTCCACATCCTGAGACGGTATGTTTGCTTCGGTTCGCTGCTCGTCATCCTGAGGATTGCAACCATTCATGAATTTTTCGTCGCGAGTGATCAGGACTCTGCGTTTGTCGGCTGACCAAATTCGGTACGCCTTGGACTCCTCCGAGTAGCCTAAGAAGATTCCCTCTCGACCTCGAGGGTTGTATTTTCCATCTCGTTCCTGTGGAGATAAACAACTCTGCTTCCGAATGCCCGGAAGTCAGAAACATTTGGAATTTGGCCTGTCCAAAGTTCATGTGGTGCACGTCCGTTCAGACTTTTCGTGGGCATGCGGTTTCGAATGTGGTTGGCCGTGTTCACTGCTTCGGCCCAGAACATGTTGGGGAGATTTGATTCCATCAACATGCATCTGGTCATGTCACTCAAGCTACGGTTCTTCCTCTCCGCTACCCCGTTTTGCTCTGGGTTGTGCGGAGCAGTTAGCTTTCGTCGTTCCTCGTTTCCTGAGGTAATCTTCGAGCTCGTTGTTTGTATACTCGCGCCCATTGTCTGACTGCAGACACCTGACTCTGGTGTTCCTTTGGTTCTCGACGAGGGCGATGTACTCTATCGTGGCTTTGGTTACTTCCGCCTTAGACTTCAGGAATCTCACCTCGCACCATTTGCTGTGATCGTCGATGAACTCTACAAAGTATCTCGCTCCCGCTAAAGATTCCTTCTTCATTGGCCCACACACATCTGTGTGTATGATCTTGAGAATCTTCGATTTACGATCGGACTTCTTCGGGAACGATGTCCGCGTCATCTTGCCTTGCAAACAGATCTTGCAGTCAAAAGTCTCGGTTGGGTCTATCAGGTCCACTCCGGTGATGACCCCATCTCGAATGGCACTCACGATATCACGGGTATTGATATGTCCTAGACGTCTGTGAAGTTCGTTGAGGGTAACTCTGGTCTGCTTGTTCGATGCAACGGTGCATGCTTCATGAAATGGTTCAGCCTCGCATATATAGTAGAGATCATCACTTCTCACTGCTGTCAACACCACGTTCTTGTTCGAATCTTCGATGGTGGCACCATCTTTACGGAAGCAAACGTTCAGTCCACGACGCACGGTACTCGGCCATCTAGGTGGACATAATTCAATTTTCCAAAGTACTCAAATGAATTAAGTTGGGTATTTGTTTGATTTTAGAATGTCCATAGTGTATGAATTGGGTATTGTTTTCTTCTGCATCGCTTGAGGCGGCAGTAGAACAAGTTCAAACTTGCACGATCTCGCGCTGACACCGCGCGGCTCTGTCAATCGCATTTCAGTACATCTCGTGTTGGAGACCATTGCTCATCGCCTTCTACTCACAGAGAGATAGTGATTAAATAATTGTGTTTTTGGGTGTTTCTTCTTTTTATTAGTGCCTAAAGATAAGCAAAAAGTGTTTGCGATTGCTCGTGGGGGTCTTTTGAAAAAGTAAGTAATTTTAGTTCTACTTTCGCGCCATTTTACAAATGTATCTAGACTTTTAATACAGAGTTTACAGGAGTTGACGTTTGTGACTATGTAGGTATTAAACCTTATTCATTTGGCTATTGGAATCATGAAAGATCAGCTGCGCATACCTGCGCACTCACGAGTTTTTAATTTTTTTCGCAGTGGAGCGCTTGATTTCACGCAGGACGCTATTTCATGTATGGTGTGAAAGCTCCACGGAAGCAAGGTATGACGCCGTGCTATCGTATGTTTTACACGAATTAGGTGAGGAAACTATTACCGACACTTCAATCATGCCCATAAAAATTCAAATTAAAAATTTTTGCCAGTTAATCACCAGAAAATGGAAAAAATGTGCGAGGCATAAACAGCGTTTTCTAGAAAATTACTCATCGTGGCTGATGGAAGACATCAAATTTTCAATAAATTTATCAACAATTGCTCCAAGGACATCACAATTAGATGATACTACTAGAGGCGTTGGCCGTACAGTTATGTCATTTAGTTCGTGTGGCCTAGAGCTAAAGGACGGAGAGTAAAACAGCTCTTATGTTTATCCACAGAAGAATTGGGAACAGCTACCGGAATAAAATTAAGGAATGAAGGAAAAAGAGATTCTTCGAACATAGTGAAGGAACTTGTACTTGCTTCTCCTAATAGAGGCACAAAAATTAAGAAAGTTCGAAGATCGTTGCATCAGGAACCATCTTTTCTCTCCAGAACAAGCACTCGCTCTAATGGTGAGTACGAATTTGTCTACTCGGCAATATTTACGAATACGAGAGCAAGCCGAAAAACAAATTGTAAATTATATCCACCGTATTACAGAGTTAAGGAAGCAAAAGTCATGTGCTATCCAGGAGGAGTGAAAGTGACAGAAATATCGGCTGAGATACCTCTACAGTCAGTTATTTACCATACAATTCGTCGTTTGTGCGAAATCCAAGATATCAGAGAGAAATTTCAACTACAATCTAATACTATTTTTGAAATTATTATAAAATGGGGTTGCGATGGTTCAGAGCAAAACAAATACAGACAAAAGTTCATTGAAGAAAATTACTCACACGAAAATTTGTTTAGTGTGTCTATGGTGCCAATACAAATGCAGACTGGTGGAGAAAATGTAATTTGGAAAAATTCCACACCGTCGTCAACTAAGTATTGTCGCCCTATAAAATTTATTTTTGCAAAAGAAACGTCAAGTGTAATTAACACTGAAGTAAGCAAAGTAGAACAACAGATAGGGTTATTAACTCCCACTACTATGCAATTTCTCCATTCAGAAATTTCCATTACACCAAAAATGATTTTTTGCATGGTGGATGGCAAAGTCTGCAATGCCGTTTCATCGTGTTCTTCCATACAGACAGCTCTACGCACAAAAAAAGTGAAGAAAGAATATCTCTGCTTCGGAATATCTCCTATTCATTCCTGGATAAGGGTATTTGAATGTCTCCTGCACATTTCGTATCGTCTGGAAATTCAAACAAGTCATGTAAGAGGAACTGAAAATAAAGAAAAAGTAGCTCAATGAAAGAAAAAATCCAAGATAAATTTCGGCAGGAGTTGGGACTGTTGATCGATATGCCTAAACCACAAAGTGGCAATACTAATGATGGAAATACTGCCCGAAAGTTCTTCAGAAATCCCGAGATATTTTCGGAAATAACTGGAATAAATCTGGACATAATAAAACGTTTTGGGATCATATTGGAATGCCTAAACAGTGGCGAAAAAATCAACTTCAATACTTTTCAAAAATTTATTTATGACACACGAGACCTACATCTCCAACATTACCAGTGGTATCGCATGCCTGTAACTCTACATAAGATTCTCTTCCACGGAAGCGACATAGTTGATAATTGCATTCTACCTATTGGACAGCTATCTGAAGAAGCTCCGGAAGCAAGAAATAAAGACAACAGGAAGTTCAGGGAACTATTTACAAGGAAAACATCAGGAAAAGACACAAACACTGATCTCATGAACAGGCTTCTCATTACATCGGATCCATACATTGCAAGTCTACAAGGATCTCCAAAACCAAAAAAGAAGAAATAGAATCAAGAAATTGTTAATTTGCTAGACATTGATCAACAAGACCCTGAAGAAGTACATGGCATTACCTCATCCGAGGATTCATCGGATGGCGACTGAAAATACACTAGCATGTAATAGTTCTCTTTTACTCTAATTCTTTAATTTGTTTCCATAGTGGCTGATCTATATTTTTATTTTCTTCTTGAAATATTAAAAATTAATATTGAAAATAATTAGATACATTTATTTACTGTATATACATTATTTTAAGTTTTATTGGCGTTTTTCTGTGTCAAGTCGTGAAATGCGCGATTTTTTATTATTTAAAAAAAATAGTTGTAGTCAAAATATTTTAACAAAACTTGTTCCGTATATGAGAATTATCATTTAGTTTCAATATATGTTAGCTAAAACAGTAAACAATCCATACTTTTGTAGTTTATGAATTAAGTCCACCTAGATTGCCAAAATTACACACTGTGGATCGGTGATCTTTCCCACGGACAAAAGGTTCGATCTTAAATCCGGAACGTACAATGCGTTACCTAAAGTGACGTTTCTTTCATCGCCACGCACACTCGCGACAAAATGTACCTCTCCTTCACCGACTGTTTCTGCGGTCGAACTGTTTGCGAGCTTGATTTTGGTTTGTTTGGAGTTGTCGATCTCACGGAAAAGTTTGCGTTCGTTGCAGAGGTGAGTGGTGGCGCCGCTGTCCAAGCACCACTTCAGATTTCCACCAACATTCGCGCTGTCCGAAACGCTCAAGCAAACGTCGTACTCGTCCACGCGACCCGCACTTTCTATTTTATTTATTCTTCAACCTATTTTGGCTTTATGTCCAGGTTTGTTGCACTTAAAGCACCGAAAGTTTTTCTCGAACTTGCGTTTGTCGCGGTCGTTTCTGTACTCTTCTAATTTGCCATTTTGATGAGGCCAACCGCCACCATACTTTACGAACAAAGCGCTCGACGATGCCTCTCGCACTTCACTTTTTCGGGCGTCACTTTCCTCGACAATTTTAATTCGGAGAGCCTCCGGTGTGGGCAACTCATCTCGCGACTCGATGGCACAGCGGAAGTTTTCAAAACTCGCGGGTAAACTATACAGGAGCAAAATTGTCAATAGATCCGCGTTTATTTCGACGTCCATTTCGTTCAGTTTGTCGACCGAGTCAAAGAAACGGTTGAGATGCGCGCGCACGTCATCTCCGTCTGCCATTTCTTGTAGGGTTAGCTTCTTCAAGAGCGTTGCTTTTCTCGCTGGGCCTTTGGATTGGTAAACCTCTTCCAGCCTCCGCCACATGTCCCGTGATGTCTCACAATTCTTAACTTGCTTAAGTTCACTCGAGTTTATCGACAAAATAATGTCCGATCGCGCCTTCAAGTCGTTTGTTGTCCATGCTTGTCGGCTGCGTTCGCGTTGTCTTCCGCTGGTTCTGGCTTCACCACAACTCCGCTCACATAGTTCCACAGATCGTTCTTGATCAACACGGCCT
The DNA here is from genome assembly GCA_011170035.1 of Teleogryllus occipitalis. Taxonomy (NCBI): domain Eukaryota; kingdom Metazoa; phylum Arthropoda; class Insecta; order Orthoptera; family Gryllidae; genus Teleogryllus; species Teleogryllus occipitalis. The sequence goes on along the minus strand of BLKR01010485.1, from coordinate 36,130 downwards.
GCATCTGTAGTTTCCAAGTGTCGAAATTATCTTTGCCGAGGAGTTCAATCCTCGACATACTCGTGGAGTTCATGGCGGTTCTAAAGAGTGTTACACGTGGCCGATCAACACGTTTTCCCAATTAATTCGCTCGCGTGCCTGGGCCCATAACCTGTTAGGATTAGGACATCAGCTCGGGAACGAGCAATATAAACACAAGACGCAGATACTGAATACAAACGTGTATTGGGAACACAAAGATGAAAATACATGTAAGAGGTGGACGAGTAATACAGTGCTCACGGCACAGGCGACCGGCGCGGACCAACTGGTGGGGCACACACAGGCCGACGCAGGGAGTTCCTCATAAGCACGGAGATTACATCTATATATAGATATATCGACACAAGCGTCCACAACTGCTACTCGCACTGCGAATCACCAACACTTACCATTACAAGAAACGCGAGCTCTGAGACAAGAAATAATACACTATTATATATCTTGTCTGTCTCGTCGATTGTTTACTAAAAGTAAAATAAAATTATTCATAGACTACTTGCTACAGGAATCATGGGACGCGGTTTACAATACTGTCAGTGGCAGTTCGTGGTCATACTATTATGTTGTGCAACGCCTCTCTTCTCTCTCTCTCCCTCTCTCTCCCTCTCTCCCTCTCTCTCCCTCTCCCTCTCTCTCCCTCTCTCTCTCTCCCTCTCCCTCTCCATCCCTCTCCCTCTCCATCCCTCTCCCTCTCCATCCCTCTCCCTCTCCATCCCTCTCCCTCTCCATCCCTCTCCATCCCTCTCCCTCTCTCTCCCTCTCTCTCTTTCAAATACACACACTCACACACATACCCATATATACAAGCATACATTACAATACACATATAAACATTAACATAAATAATGAGAATTAGAAACAAGGCATCTTATGAAGTTTGATAACATGTTGAATAGTTCCTTTTATCACCGAGGGTTGATGGCATATATTTTCGTAACAACCGTTTCGACTTCACTCGGCAAGGACCTCTCCGAAATATTTACTACTTGCGTCGTGTTACCGCATGATTCGGAACTTCCCGAACGTTTTTCAAAGGGTGTCAAGAAACATTGATTCGAAACTTTTTTACTCGTACTTTTGCTATGGAATGTTTTCCATTAACTCGCTGTACAAATTTAAGGTTAAAAGTACAAGTTTCTATACCCAATACTCAAAAAATCTGGATAGTTTGCCGTCTACACTGACTGACGTAACACAAAGTCTGTGTCGCTTCAGTAAATGCAGTTTCTTTTCAACAATTTTTTCTGTGACTTTTTCATTGATGTTACTCGTATTTTAATATTTTCGACGCTATTCATTGTCAGTTGTACAAACACACTTCACAGAGAACTGAACTTCACAGAACACTCTAACTTCGGTTTTTCAAAACGCATTAAAAAGTAGCCTCCTATATACGTTTACACAATACATTTTGGTTTTCACATGCTTAGGAATGGATTTATAATTGCAACTCGCTTTAAAATGTGCAAATAACATTCTATTAACATAATACTTATGAATGCAACACTGCACAGGAATGCGTTTGCGTGCTACCGAAGAATTGCTTTGGAAGGGGTGAGAGCTTATTTAAGTGGAGGGATATCTCACACTTTCTTCGATCAATGCTACACTTACTTCTCTTAAAAACTTGTGCCAGCCGAGATTTATATCTTGACGACTTGTCAAGGCACTTCCAGAGGTCGCGCCTGCGCAGTAATATCCGCAAGGTCCGGAGTGTGCTCCAACCGCCCATAAGCCACCATGTTCCCCCTCTTTCCCCTCCTTCCCCGAGTGTGCTCTAGCTGGCTGTCACGAAGGGCGTTCGCGGTGGACTGTCAATCGCAGCTTTCGAATGGCGCGTGTTCTGAAATACCATGTTTCGGAAACGCTCTGAGAGGACTTGTATTCCCCACATGTTAAGAAATGTTTAAAAAACATTGCACCGCAATTATTTGGGTGTGCACATGCGAACGTACGAATACCCACGAGACGCCACTGAATACTGTTGATATACACAATAAATATTATTCATTTTTGCCACCCTTTCATTTCACGTTAACGCATTGTTTCCTCTGCAAAAAAGAAAATTAAACATTTCACTGAAAAAAATTCTTGGATAATACGAGGGATTAGATCACGTAAAAACAAACGAATTATTTTTTCATTTTTAAGGATCATAACGTATCTCATGATTTCCTCATCTACTTCCAAAGTAAAAGTCATTGCTAAAAAAATTCATAAAGTCATAAGGCAGATTAAAGTCATGAAACATCATTATACTTTGAAGTCAAATAACAAAAACAGCAATGTATACTTGGGTTTTTCTAACATGGCGGCTGAGGGTAGTATCTTCAAGATGGAATTCGGCGGACTTTTTGAGTCATTCTCAGTCCTTCCGCAAGATGTCGCATGATAGCGACCGCGTAGTCACGGGTAAAAGCAAACTCGGATCGTTTTTCATCTTCATTTTCATGTTCCCAATATTAGAATTCAATAACGAACCGATTTCATGAAAGTGTTCAATATTTATCTTTTGGTATACTTTCCTGAAAAATCGTTCGAATATTAGCCTGTAAACTACAAGGAGAGAGAGTGAGGAGAGGCTTTGCAGATAAATGCTTTCTTTTAGATAAGGTTCAAGTTTGATAAAATCCACATCTCCGTATTTTGTATGTTTATTGTCGTGTATTTTGTATAGTTTTTGGATTCATTATTTTTATTCATTCATTGTTTATACAGAAGCACAGATAAAACATGAAAAGTTGGCCTAATTTATCTAAATAAAAAGAAATGGTCCAAATTGTTAAAAGAAACTGAATATTTATTCTGAAATATACCGATAGAGTATGTGTTTGGTATTTCACCCTTCTTTTTCTTTCAAAACAATTTGAAAGCCACACTTATGTGTATTCAGGTGGGTCGAAAATATTCATACGCTCAAAACGCCATAGAATGTAATCTTCCACTGTAATACGCAGGATCGCTAAGTGACGCCGCCTGGAAGACATTGAATGTGAAGCACATTTTGATGTAAACGAGGTCACATTGCAAACAATTTCCAAGGTATTGAATGCATAATTTAGAATTCTTGACAAATGTATTTTCTTTTGTTATTACCATTGTTGATTGAAAATGTGCGTTTGATACGTCCAGGTTCCTTTTTGGAAAGATTGACTAAGAGTCATCTTGCGTCGCCTTCGTGTTGATCTGTGCACGCGTAGTTATCTGTGCGTGAATCCGCGTCGTTACGCGTACACGTGTGAGAGTCCGAACCCCTTTCTTGTTGAAAGTGTAATTATTATTGTTGTTTCTGTTTCATTACTGTGATTGTCGACGCTGCTGATTCCTTCAAAGACAATTCAACTGCGCGTGTACTGGAGCCCACAAATCTTTAGTAAATATTCTTCAACAATGTAGTAAGTTCTTGTGATTCTGTATTCTGTGTGATTTCCATGCTCAGCAATTGTTCTTCAGATGTGGAAGAGAGCTCGTAGATGCAGTACCCACCGAGTTTAGCTCAGTGTCAACATTTTCGCTGTCTCTGCAGGGACTCTGACCGGGGCTCGATTTCGTACAATGGCTACTTTTCGACACTGATAGCAAGGTCGAGATCAGTCGCTCTTCAGATCATACTTTTAGCGGCCAACTGCTCTGATCTGTAGTTTTCTATAGTTTCTACCTGTCGTGACCGACCGCACGTAATCAAAAGTGCCGCCACGGATGACGTCAGCAGGGCGTTACCGCCCCTGGCGGCAGTGGGCAACATCCAGCGCGGGCCAGCCGTGCCTGGCTGAGCGCGGCCGTCACGCCTGAGCGGGCGGGGTGAAACTCGACCCCGCCCCTACTACGCAGCCAGTCAACGGGCCTACGGTCCGGGGCCGCTATATGAGGGCCTCGGCGCAACGCTGAGGCAGATAGCGAGCGACTGTGGTAGTGTGACGATCTGGCGGTATAGTGGTGTTATTGTGTAGAGAGAGAGAGACGACGAAAACTGTGCTACGACTGTGGACTTCCCTTCTGCTATTTGGTGACTCGGCATTTGTTGGTGTATCTCCTGGTTTACGACGACACGGCTACGTTCTCTCTGCAAGTTCTCCTGGTTATTCGGCACTACGGCTTTGTACCTGATTTTGTCAATAAATTTGTTTTAAGAACCCTGGTGTGTTTAATTTGGATACTTCACTCCCATCAATACTAGGCGAATGGTGAAGCAGTAAAAAATGGATCGCGGACCGCGCGTGATCTTTCCTAACTCCGTCTTATCCTATCCTATCCTCTCCACACACACACACACACTCACACTCACTCGCACACTCACTCGCACACTCACTCGCACACTCACTCGCACACTCACTCGCACACTCACTCGCACACTCGCTCTCACACTCGCTCTCACACTCGCTCTCACACTCGCTCTCACACTCGCTCTCACACTCGCTCTCACACTCGCTCTCACACTCGCTCTCACACTCGCTCTCACACTCGCTCTCACACTCGCTCTCACACTCGCTCTCACACTCGCTCTCACACTCGCTCTCACACTCACTCTCACACACACTCTCACACACACTCTCACACTCACTCTCACCCTCACTCACTCTTTACTTGCACCCTCACTCTCGCTCTCGCGCTCACACGCTCTCGCACTCACTCGCTCTCGCGCTCACTCTCTCTCTCTTGCACTCTCGCTCTCTCACGCTCTCGCTATCACACTCTCGCTCTCTCACACTCTCGCTCTCTCACACTCTCGCCCTCTCTCATATCTCGCCCTCTCGATCTCGCTCTCGCTCGCTCTCTCGCTCGCTCTCTTTCGCGCGCTCTCTCGTTCTCTCTCGCTCTCACTCGCTCTCATTCGCTCTCTCTCTCTCTCTCTCTCTCTCTCTCTCTCTCTTTGATGACTGGGAGCGATAACTCCGTACATCAACTGATGTCACTGCAGCGTTTCTGACCGGGAGGTCCTAGGTTCGAGTCCTGACGGCGGATGGATTTTTCGGCACTAGCTTTTCAGCTAGGTCAAATTCAGTTGCTGTCTGGAGGAGAATTCTACCGGCCGGCTGCACTGAGTTTTCCTTGGTTTCTTCGTTCAACACCAGGCGAATACTGGAACAGTACCCTAACATACGGACCACGGACCGCGCGCGATCTTTCCTTCTGCTTCCTTGTCATATCCTCTCCCCTTATACACACACACAAACATGCACTACACTACCACATATTCCAGGAGACCGGTCAGGAGCTTAGAGCTTGTCCCGGCTGGGGTGGTGCCCCGCTGGTGGGAGAGTCCTGGTTTGGGGGAAACCCAGCTAGCCGACGGTAGGTCGGCGCCTGATCTAGCCATCCAGCGGGGGAAGATCACCGCCATCTCCGGAGGAAAAAGCATGTACTACACTTACGGGACTAATGACCTAAGCTGTTTACGCACCCGGAATCACTAACAGCCAACCAACCAACGCTTTCATGCATTACACTACCACACATGTGGGAGGCCTGTCGGGACAGTAGAGCTTGTCTCGAATGGGGCGGTGCACCACCCGGGAAAAGTGGAGAGGGATATCCCCCGCAAGCCAACGTGTAGGTCAGCGTCGTATTTCAAAACCCAGCGGGGGAGGAACACCGCCACCTCCCGCGTTAAAACATTCACTACACTAATAAGATACAAGTGTTGATTTGTTTTTCACTATTATAATTTATATTTTCTAAAATTTTCAGTCTCTTTGTAATTTAAACAACCACAATACATCCACACTTTATTTCCTAATTATATTCAATTAAATCGAGATTCGCCATGATGGCTATTCAGCAATAATACTGGATTTTTCATCAGGTCATCCTACTTGGATGAAAATTGGAGTATTCTATTATTTAATCGATAAAAATATTAAATTATCGCATCAACTGTTCCATATTAATAAACTTAATGAAGTTAAACATTTTTTTGGACAATTATTACCCTGAGACATTCATACAAAAATTTAATAACAAAAGTGTCAACAAACTTCCGTATAGATTGCTAACATGGATTTCAAAAATCAAAATCTACGGAAAATCCGTATTTTTTTTCTTAAAAATGACGCTTTCCTTAAAGATGTCATGGATCGATATGAAGCTCGTATTGGAATATTTTTGGATTTTTCAAAAGCATTAGACGTCATTATGATCGTTGTTAATGCGACATTCAATTTTGTAAAAAGGTGTTCTAAAAATGACACATTTTGTACTACTTGGCTATAGTATAAGTTCCTGGAGCTTATTTTCTGCACTCAAAAGTGATACTGACATTTTTGATTTTTCATTGGCAAAGTATAGGCGATGCTGTAAAGCCTCACTCTACTCAGATAATTCTTGTAATCCATGATACATCAATCGAAGATCCACAAAAAAGTTAATGTCGGTAATTTAATTCAGAAGACCATTAAAATGATATGTTCATTGTTGTCACTTGTTGGATCAATTTTTACTTTTTTTAAATGGTACACTAATGCTTCATAGCTTTTCCACACGGTAGAAACAGATCTGAAACTGGAAACAACCCATTGCACACTCAAAATTCTTTCAACTTTTAATAGTTGTGTTTGCAAATTTGTTCAATTCTCTGCTGTCTTTTAGCAAAGCAGGTAAAAAACATGCCGACCTAGATGGCCGAGGTGGCTAAGAGCGAGTAATGACTCAGCGCTACGGTCCGAAGGGTCGCGGGTTCGAGTCCCGCCTTCGGCATAGCTGTTTGTCCCTTGACTTTGTGTGTGTGTTGTCGCGGAGGGCCTCGCGTTCTGCTGACCCCAGATCAGAGGAGCCTGCAAGAGTGTTTGTCTAGTATACGGTCGAATATGCGTCCCTTCGGGACGTAAAGGACAACCGGCTGTCGGCTGGATAAAAGCCCTAGGAAAAAAGGTAAATAACATAATGTATCGGTCAAAGCTTTAAACGCGTTAATTCCAAAAACAGGCTTTACTGCATTGGAAACTGAAAGTTCAAGTCAGTGATTCACACCATGCCAAATAATACGAAAGGAAGTTTTTCTTTAAACAACACTATTTTTTCCCAGTCACTACCGCTCCACCATCACACATTAAAGTTGTTTGTCATTCCGTAAGATTGAATGCATTCAATTACAGAATCTAACATACCAAAAAATAAATTTTAATGCAGTTTTCCATTTCCAATAAACAATTCTGTACTCCATCGAAAATGAATAGTGTGCCATTGACTATTCTTAAGGTAACAAACTTTTTAGATCTCTCAATTCAGACAAACTTCAAATGGAATGTCCATTTGTCCCAGTGTCGCGAAGAAAGGTGACTGTTTCCCTGAAAAACATGCCTACAAACGTGTGTGGGGACAATAAATCCTGCGCACTAGTGTCGGCTACGTGACACATCTTTTCTCTCGGTTTATTTTGAGGGCAATATCTTTTAATGTGCCTTGGTTTCCTACATAAATAACACATTCGTTCTTGCGTCTTATCAAACTCCGCGTTTTTGTCTACTTTGGGCGATGCAGTCTTGGAAGATGTCGGGGCGCTTTCCGTCGACTTCTGCCATTTCCGTTCTCCCGCAGGCTCTTTACAACCGAACCGCGTGAAGTCTTTCTTGTACCTACTAGCCCGGTTGTTCTCATAGGTGTCCAGCTTACGTGCCAAATCTTGGGACTCTGAAACCTCACCCCAAACATCTATGAAATGGTCACGTATAACTGCCGGCACCTTCCGTTTCATCTGATCGATCACTATGAGATCTAACAACTGTTCGTATGTTTCTATCATTATCACAGAAACCCATTTTTTACAATAATTAGATAGTTCACGTCTGTAGCGTCGCGTGGTCCGGCGCCGCTGCGTCGGGCCGCTTCGGGGAAACCCGTCCTAAGCCGGATGTAGAATGGGGGTGTAGGGCGGCGGCGCCACGCCGCGCCGGCTGGAAAGCCCCGTAGGAATCCCGACTGGAAAATCCCTGAAAAGGACGCGCGGGGACGCGAGTTTAAGAGATGTCGGTTGCAGCCCTGGAAAAGCTGGCCAGCGAGCCGTATGACGCCCGCTGCTTGTAGGGTGGGGGCGAGCCGACGGATATTTAAGGCTGCGCCGACAGGCGCCTCGGGGGATACGCAGGGTGTCGAAAGACGAGAGGTATCTCCCGTGCTATCATTGCACGTGATCTTCGGGTCGAAGATCGGTTTGGCGATAGGCCATGTAACTGGTGTAGTTACGGGACTCTATGTCCGACAGCTTCGCACCTCGCGTTGCTTTTTGCTGCATCCGAAGCAGTGGTTCTGGGCGAGGCCTAGGGACGGTCGCGGGGTTTCGCGGCTAAGAGAACTGAAAGGTTGCCAAAGGGTTAGATTTTTTATATTATAATCTTTATACATTAGTTGTAAATATACTGTAAATATATTGTCAATATCAATCAGAACAGTCGTCTGTGTTTTTCATTCTAGTACGTCACAGACTCGGAACCTTTTTTTTCTAAAACTGGTGGCAGCGGTTATCGTAAACCCACGTCGGGTGCCTTCATCAATTCTGCCATTTTTCTTTTCTAAAACTGGTGGCAGCGGTTATCGTAAACTCACGTCGGGGTGCCCGCACCAATTCCTGCCATTTTTGTTTTCTAAAACTGGTGGCAGCAGTTATTGAAAACTCACGTCGGGGTGCCCGCATCAATTCTGCCATTTTTCTTTTCTAAAACTCGTGGCAGCGGTTATTGTAAACTCACGTCGGGGTGCCCGCACCAATTCTGCCATTTTTGTTTTCTAAAATTGGTAGCAGCGGTTATCGTAAATTCACGCCGGGGTGCCTGTGCCAATTGTTGCAATTGTAGTTCAAAATTGGTTGCAGTGGAGCTTAGAACTCACACCGGGTGGTTGTGCCAATTGCAGTTAATAATTGGTTACAGCAGATTAAAGACTCACGTCTATCAATCAGCTTTGTGGAAGCAGCTACTAAGTTCGCAACGAACGGGGAACGCGGAAGTCTGCAGCAGCATCTGCGGGGACATCAGGGCACCTCTCTTCCGCTGGCACTACCAAAATCGATTACCACAAAACCACATATACCACCATTTAGAACTATTTAATTGCTAATTAATTACGCAAAAATTAATTTTTTTGCTCTTCAAACTTCCGAGTAAATAATTATAAACTAGCACTTCCGGTTTCCGCTGGCACTACCACAAACGGTTACCACAAAACCACATACGCCATCTTGTAGAGCGATTTAATTGCTAATTAATTACGCAAAAATTATTTTAATTGCTCTTCAAACTTCCGAGTAAATAATTATAAACTAGCACTTCCGGTTTCCGCTGGCACTACCACAAACGGTTACCACAAAACCACATACGCCATATTGTAGAGCGAATTAATTGCTAATTAATTACGCAAAAATTAATTTTTTTGCTCTTCAAATTTTTGCGTAATGAATGGTGAGCTAGCGGAAGATTCCGCTGGATCTACCACAATTAGTTACCACAAAACCAAATATGCCATCTTGTAGAGCGATTTAATTGCTAATTAATTACGCAAAAATTAATTTTTTTGCTCTTCAAATTTTTGCGTAATAAATGGTGAGCTAGCGGAAGATTCCGCTGGATCTACCACATTTAATTACCACAAAACCAAATATGCCATCTTGTAGAGCGATTTAATTGCTAATTAATTACGCAAAAATTATTTTTTTTTTGCTCTTTAAACATTCGAGTAATTAATTGTAAATTGCCGGGCACACGTGGCCAACCGGCCTGCCGGCCGAACGGTTGGCGTCGTGACGTCACGGGTGAGGGGTATCCGGGCCGCAGCCGTCGCGCCGGCGCCGCTGCCCGCCCGGCTGACTGGCAAATTTAAATGAAATACACGAACTGGCCGTGAACTGACTTCGATATTGAAAATTATGCCAGTACTTTGTCATGTTCATAGGCCTTCCAAGTACTTTGCTAATGTTCGCTGAATGACCGTAAGCGTGTCCTAATCTACGATATGTTGGAAAATACTTGATTCTATCGTAGTACGTTCTGTGGTATCGAGTTAGAAATCTATTTTGTTGACATTGTATTGTTTCAATTGTGTCGGGCTATATCGCAAAACATTGCCTATGTGACATTAACCCCTTACAGGGTTATAGCAGAAGTATTTGTACACGTGACTTACTGTTCTTTCACAGTGGCAAAGTTACTTGTTTATCGAGGTTTGTATTTTGGACTTTTTTTGTAGCATCTGCTAGTTTTAAATCAGTAATGCGATTGGCGACTCTTTGGATGTGTGTAGATATTTAATTATTATGGAAGGATAAACATTATCTTTGAAACATTTGTTCCATTACTATTTGGCTCACTTGTGCATCACTTGTGCTTTCCAAATGAATTTTAAAACGTTTGGAATGCTTTTAAAATTTGTATAGGAAATATTTTATAAAAATGAGTTCGTATTATGTTAATGTGTACTCGAGTATTTTAATGTAACATTATATTCGATATTACATATTCTTCCCTGTTTATTACATATTCTTCCTGTTTTTGTTACATATTTATGTACATATTCTGATGTTTCATACTACATGTTTGTTTCGGTCTCAACTCATCACATATGTTTGTACCTCATGACATTGTTGACAAGAAATATCTATATTCAAACTCCTTTAAAACATTCAATTACAATCTATCTGCCAGCCCCTTTTCCAAATAGTCTTCCTATTTCTTAAATACATGTAATGACAGTGTAGTCCAAGTATTTGTGTTTAGAAATCAGTGTAGTTTTAACTAGCTTGAGTTGAAGTACGTAATCCACAATATACAGGTCTAGTGTGAGCCCCGATTAGGTCAATTAGGCATTGTTGAATCGTTGGCAATGTAATAAAGCCTTAAGAAATAAACCAACTTTTTCAAAGACCTAGAAGAATTAAAAACTTCACTGCTGTGCAGCTAGTAAAATATTAAGATGTGTAAAGTAAAAATATTAAAACCAAAAAAAGTGCATAAAAATGAAAGACAAATATTAAATAAGTATTAAATATGTTTGACGTATTTTTTGTTATTGACCATAATAAATGAAGTGAGAGGTACTGTTTAAATAATTCTGAACACAAACTACACAGAAGTTCAATAAAATATTTTATTATTTATTTTATTTATTTTGTCTATGTCAATAATATCACCTGTAATAATATCAGCTGTCAATAATATCAGCGGCGGGCCGGCGGGCCGCGTGTGACCGGCAATTTACAATTAATTACTCGAATGTTTAAAGAGCAAAAAAATTAATTTTTGCGTAATTAATTAGCAATTAATTCGCTCTACAATATGGCGTATGTGGTTTTGTGGTAACCGTTTGTGGTAGTGCCAGCGGAAACCGGAAGTGCTAGTTTATAATTATTTACTCGGAAGTTTGAAGAGCAATTAAAATAATTTTTGCGTAATTAATTAGCAATTAAATCGCTCTATAAGTTAGCGTATTTTGTTTTGTGGTAACTAATTGTGGTTGATCCAGCGGAATCTTCCGCTAGCTCACCATTCATTACGCAAAAGTTTGAAGAGCAAAAAAATTAATTTTTGCGTAATTAATTAGCAATTAAATAGTTCTAAATGGTGGTATATGTGGTTTTGTGGTAACCGATTTTGGTAGTGCTAGCGGAATAGAGGGCATCAGGGCGGCATCAGAGCCATCGGTGCGCGCTGATTAATCAGAACAGCACGCGTAAAGACAGTGTACGCAGTTAAACGTGCACACGCGTCGTAAATACGTGGCGCCGGCAGTCGCGCACGCCACGAGAAACCGAAAGTGCGGTGTTTCGGTACGGTAGTTTCAGGGCGGTACAATCCGACTCGGAACCTTTCTTTTCTAAAACTTGGTACTGGTAATCGGAACTGGTACTGGAACTGGAAGGAGACATCCCGGACCGACCTGAACGAGAGGAAGGAAGGAGGCCAGAAAACCGGATCCAGAAGGCGCTCACGCAACACCGAGGTCAACTGAACGTATGTGTGTTTTTTGTTCTGGCCGGGGATCAATTCAGGCAATATGGCTTTCTTAGCGGGTTATAGGAAAGAGGTGCTTGTTAGGGTCGCGATGGAGATGGGGGAAACATGAGAAGGGCACGAGACCGTGGTTAAACTTAAATCGATCATTACGGAAAGCGAGCATTACGAGGAATCATTCGTGAAACAACTCGCTGACCAAGAAAAGGAACAGGTCGCAGAAGAACGCGAACGGCAATTTGAACTTGAAAAGTTAAAACTAACGAATCAGGCTCCCACGCGTGTTTCCATAGGTAGTAGCGACACGGGAAATCGAACTAATATTCGTATCAGCCAAGCCATGGACAAATTCAAAGGCGAAGGCGACGATATTACGTTGTTTTTAAGTGTTTTCGAGGCGCATGCTCACCAGCTTGGCATTGCGCCGGTCGAATGGGTAAGCCATTTAATGGGTTTACTTCCTAATGAGGTGAACAACTGGCTCGTAGTAGGATCCGATTCACCGGATCAAGATTATGACCTAATTAAAGAACAACTATTAGATATGTACAAGTTCACGGCAGAAAAGTGCCGTCAGATGTTTTGTAGTCACGTAAAAGGTGCAAAGACCACTTGGAACGTCTATGCACGTGAATTAGCTAGTTATTGTAAAAATGGATCTCAGGTTTAAAGATAGAAACATTTGAGCAATTGCTAGATCTCATTGTAACAGACCAGATGAAGCGAAAGGTGCCGGCGGTTATGTGTGACCATTTCATTGATGTGTGGGGTGGGGTTTCTGCGTCCCAAGATTTGGCACGAAGGCTGGACACCTACGAAAACAAACGGGCTAGCGGATATAAGGATTTCTCGCGGTTAGGCAATAAAGAGCAGGCAGGCGAACGGAAATGGCCGAAGGCGACGGAAAGCGCGCCGACCACTTCCAAAACTGCAGTGCCGAAGGTAGCGCGGAGTTCGAAGAGCCGCAAGAACGGACGTGTTACTTATGTAAAAAAACCAGGTCACATAAAAAAATATTGTCCTCAATATAACCGTAAACCTAGCGAGAAGATGTGTCACGTGGCCGACGCTAGTGCGCCAGAGTTATTGTCTCCACACACGTTTTCTGGCAAAATTTGCGGCGAAACGGTAACCTTTCTCCGTGATACGGGGGCGACGATTGACGTCATCAATGCAAAGCACGTCACGCCGACACAATACACTGGCGAGTCCGTATGGGTTCAGCAGCCCCTGGACGAAGCGCCGAAAAGTCTACCGGTAGCCAAAGTAGAGATAGTAGGGCCATTCGGTACTCTTGTTACAGAGGCCGCAGTCGCGAAGAACTACGACTTGCCTTATTACATTTTTAGTAATCGTTCTGCTACGATTTTGAGGGAAATAAAGCAAGGTTTTCTAGAACCACAGCCTATCTGCGCTGTGCGGACTAGGGCGCAAGCAGTTGCTGAGCGCGTAAGGGCGGAGGGGCCCCGGGGTGCGAACAATGCAGCAGACGAAGCGCCGGCAGAGTCGAAGGTAGGTGACTCACGCGACGCGCCCCAGACAATGGAAGCCGAGAGTAAGGGAACCGACTGTGGGCCGGACGCGTTCCAGGTAACCGTTTCGGAGGAAACCGAGGATGAAAATAGAGTTGGTCAGGGCGAGGTCGACGCCCCGGGCAACTCGGAATCAAACGATCAGGAATCTGAATTAGATTTCGGTAGCATTGCTTTGGCTCGTTTGGACCCCACCGAATTTGAATCGGCTCAGAGACAAGACAAGGAGCTCACGCCGTTGATTGAGCGTGCGGAAGGACCCGAGACGGATCGGCACGATTATGTCATGAAAAACGGCCTATTGTTTCGTGTCCGGCATAGTAAGCGCGGAGAGCAGTTCACTATGTTAGTAATACCGCGGGTGTATCGTGGCACGATCTTAAAACTTTGTCATGAAGTTGCTCACGGCCATTTGGGGGTCACAAAAAGCAAAGATGCCATGGCCAAATATTTCTTCTGGCCGAATTGCTATAAGGATATTGAAAACTATGTGCGTAGTTGCGACAGTTGCCAACGAGTAGGAAACGGCGGCGAAAAACTTCGCGGGCCTTTGAAAATTGTTCCTATAACGGGCGAGGCATTCGAGAAAGTGAATGTCGACGCGTATGGCCCATTTCCAGAATCGGTCACCGGAAACAAGTTTATTTTAACGGCGATGTGTTTAGCCACGAAGTATCCCGAGGCTATTCCGAACTTATGAACACCTCTTTCCTATACCCCGCTAAGAAAGACATTATGCCTGAATTGATCACCGGCTAGTACAAAAAACACACTGGCGGGCGTCACGAAGGCTCGGCGGCCAGCTTCCTCTAGGTTCTTGCGACATCGTTCCTGCCTCGCACCCTAACCTTTCTCTGTGGTTATTTTCGAGCGGGGCTTCCCTGCCCCATCCCCTTGGCCTATCCAGCGCGTTCTCGGCCTGGCGCGTTCTCGGCCCGCCAACCGCCCCCAACCCGCATCCGGCTTAAGCGTGGGTGTGTAAAGGTTTTTCCTGACCCAGCTCGCTGCACGACGCCACAATATGATTGGCGAATCCGTTGTAGATGCTGTTCTCGATTATTGCAATGCTGTCTAAGGCAGATCAGTTCTTGCAAAAACCACTTTGATGGGGTTAGCTTATCATTAGGTACCATTTAAGTCTGTGGTTCACTACCTTTTCAAGTAATTTACACAGGCAAGAAGTTAGGGCAATAGGCCTGTAACTGTCTATTAAAACTTTGACCTTATCAGATTTGTGAACTGGAACAATAAACGCTTCTGACCATTTTTGTGGGAAGACATTGTTTAAATACAGAAAATTGTAAATGTCTAAAAGAACAATGATGACTTATTCAGGGAGCATCCGGATAAATATGTTAGGTATTTCGTCGGGACTGGCGCTGGTGTCTTTTAGTTGACGTATATTCACCTTAAGTTCTTGGAACGTAATGGGTGCATTCAGATGTATGGAATCATCTATTTCATCTTCTTCTACCTCCAAGTTTAGGGGAGATCTCTCTGTTTCTTCTGTAAGCTTCGTGAAGCCATCTGCAAGGTTCGCATCACTGGAGTTGGAGGCGAAAAACTTACCAAAGCTATTTGCAATGTCGAACGGGTCTTGAATGAATTTACGATCTGGCGTGTATATAGACGTCGGGTTATTTGATCTGAATTTTCCATCGATGGCCTTTATTTGCTTCCAAGCCTCCGTGTAGTTCAGTTTACTGTTTAAGGATGATATGTATTCCTTCCATCAGTTCCTCTTAGATTCTTTTATGGTACTTCTAGCCCTGGCTCGTGCTGACTTAAACCTGAATTGATTTTCATTTGTTTTATGTTTCTTGAATACATTAAACCAGTGCTTGTAATTCATAACCGCTTCTTCACATTCCTTTGTCCACCAAGGCAGTTTCTTTTTACTTTTAGTATTTTTGTTTTGGGTATTGTCACTTCCGCTGTAGACAGTATAAGTTCTATAAAGTTGCTCAGAATATCGTCTATTTGCACTGAATCGTCGATTTCCAATTTCTTAAGGTTCTGAACTTTGCCTGTAATGGTACGACTTCCAGTTGGCATTTTTAAATATCCATCTGGGTATGTAGATGTCCTCAGAAGTAATCGAATTCTCATATGTCAATGTTATAGGGTAATGATCACTGTTGTGAAGGTACTCCATCACGTTCCATTTCAGATATCTTGCCAAAGTTGGAGTGCAGATGCTTAAGGTCGATGCAAGATGAGTTGCCGCTACCCGCGTTGAAATATGTAGATTTTATGCTGTCGTTCAGTACCATTAGATCTTCATTATTCACAAATTCACCAACAATTTTCCCTCTACGATCTGTTCTGCTTGATCCCCAAATCGAGTTGTGACTATTAAAATCACCGACTATCAGTGCCGGACCGGATATTTGTGAGTATAAATTGTGTAGTTGGCGAGAATCTACCTGGTAACGCATTAGGAATGCATGAAAGCTACTACCGCCAATATGCAGCTTTATCACACATATTTCCAGGTCACTTGTGATGACGCATTCAATACACTTGATTGACTTATTTACATAGATGGCAACACCGCCACTGGCACACACCACTGTTTTTATAAAACATTGATAACCTTTCATATTAAAATGGCACTAATTTTTGAAATTGGTTTCCTTGATGCACAGTACATTATACTTTACGTCTTTTAGAATCTTCTGAAGAAATTAATATCTGGTGTAAAAATCGTTCACATTCCATTGTAAAATTCATGTTCATTCATCTTCATGTTTGAAGATTTTCACTTGTTAATTTGTTGTTGTCAGAAAATTCTTTTCAAGAATCTGTATGGACTGGGTCCTTTAGTTTCTTCGTAATTCTGGTAAACCTTGATTTTATTCCTCTGCCAGACAGTAATGGATTCATTTCATTGAGAATTTCAATTAGCCTGTCTGTCTCTCTGGTGTAACTGAGAGATATTTGAAGGGGGTTACTTAAACCATAAGTGTTTTCAAGAAAGTCTTTTAGTTGCTCGTATGTTAGTGCATTGTTGGACCCTTCTATCCTTTCTTTCGCTGGGGCTAGTTGCTCCACTATGCTTTTGTTATTGCTGCCGCTACTAATGGTGTTCTCCCTGGATACCTTCCTTTTCTTTTTGTTAGTTTGTTTTGCTGCATCGTTAATTTTTCCTTGGGACGGTTGAATACTCGAACTTCCTGAAGTTCACTTGAATTGTTCCTGGAAATACTTGTGATCTGTGATAAGGCTCTCTTAACAGGTTTGCCTTGGTCGAGTGGGGGAAATTCATGGTAACTAGGTACCTTATCTCTTTGTTCATTTTAAGGGGCTACATTGTTTTCAATTATGTCTTCCGATTGGTTTGGGTTAATGTCTCCTTTATTTTTACAGTTTTTGGCAATATGTCCTTCTTCCTTACCGTGAAAGCATTTAATGATTCCGCTTGACATGTAAATTCCGTTTCTTTCTCCTTTGCATGTGATGATTATGGCTTCAGATATCTTACTTAATGAGTAGGGAACGGATTTCCATGTAATTACATGTTTTTATAGGAACTAAATACCTGCGTTCAATAATATATTTTTGAGTTTACGAGACATTCTGAATGAACTAGAACTATTTTTATTTTACATATTTTGGTATAATTCAATATTTTTACATATTTTAACTTTTACTATATATTTCGTTACATTTTAATTTATTTGTTATGTCGAAACGAAACTTTTCAGATGCGCGTTTGCAATATATGTTACGGAATCAACTTTCTTACAAATCAAATGAAATGCTGTTGCGCTTCTATGACCCATATCTTCGCCATGATCATTCGTCCCCCCCCCATATCTTCTCCATGATTTGTCAAACTTACCCCCTATCCCCGCTTGCTGCGTACTCGGAGTCAAAGATGGTTTTGCGATGAACGGATTTTCGGGAACAAAAGTAATTTCAACCACGTGCTTACTCATTTTTCAAATAGTATATTCATTAATCGATTGAAAACTAACAATACATTTTACGAAAAATGTTCTTACAGTGTTGTTCGAAGGGGGGGTATATTCCCTTTAACTCCCTACCCCAGGATCCATCACTGTCTTCACGGTACCACTATTCACTTGAACACCGGTTTCTCGTAAACATTGTAATTCGTATATACAATCAATGTATTTTAATTTTCGAATAAAACTTTTATCTGGGGTGAAGTCTAGTGTACAATTACTTATGTAGAGGTAGAACTTATTTTCAGCCACTCCGAATCCTTATTAAGAACTGATTGGCGACATGCTATGCTCGGTAAATGCTTATTTTTTTATTTTATTTTACGCAAAAGACAGTTCAAACTGCGTATGACGTGCTATGGGGAAAAGTGAATTGTGGACACATTTTCGAAATTCTGTGATCCCTAAACTAAGTCATATACTACTTAAATTATTAAAAAAAACTCCCATGTAATAAAATCTATTTTCAAGGATAACTAAGCAATAAATTTTGGCTCTTATCCATGTTATCCTTCGGAATAATACTTCCTGACGCGACAACATGGAAACGATAATTTGAATAATTGTATTTCCCTCTGAATTCTAGAAGACTTGCACAGAAAATGAAGTTACATTTATGTCCAGAAGCAAAACAAGGGGCCATCTCAGCATTTGCTCAATGGATCAGGGAAACTGGACGAAAAACCTGATCGAGATGGGGGTCATTGACCCGGAGGCTGTAGTACAATAATTGTTACAGGTTGTTTATATACATTTATACAGTCCAAATGGTAAATAATGCATTATGTATCATTGTTGAAATTAATGTTACTTTTCTTGTGATGCTCAGTATAGTTTCTAATGATATAGAAACAGTTATGCAGCAGAAACGATTTCACTTGGGATTTAAACTTTTCTATCGAATTTAATCGTTTAATGTTATCTGGCAAAGTGTTGTAAAATAATGTACATGTATTGTATGTGAATTTTTTGTATTGAGCTGTTGATACTGTCACCTGGTGAATATGATTTTTACGTCGAGTGTTATAGACATCGGCATTTTCTGAAAATATATTCCTGCCCTTAAGCAAGTCATTTTTGACAAAAACCACTGATTCGCAAATAAACAGACAAGGTGATGGTAAAATTTCTAGATTAATGAAGATAGGCTTACAAGAATCACGTGGGTGGGATTTGGTTATTATTCGTACAATTCGTTTTTGTAATCTAAAGGTCTGGGAGCTATAAGATGTATTTCCCAGAACATTGTGCCAAATCTCAGGCGGGAATAACTTTCGAAATATACACAACGAGCAGTGTGAAGGCTGACTGAATTTGCAAGAGTTCTGGACACGTAGCATAATGAACTTAATTTTGTGTTCAATTCATTTCTGGTTTCTGCGGAACTGACATTTTAAACACTTTTTTATTCAAACCGTTAACATATATCCAAAAATGGAATTATTTTGGAAAAAATCGATACAATATTTCAGTTACTTCAGCTTGGGGAATGCTTTCTATCAATATGTCAAAATGCGTTCCTTTAAGAAAATTAATAGTCAACGAAAATGTGTGAACTTTCAATTTGTGCATTGGAATATATCGTAGTTGGGATATTTTCGTTCTTGAAGTCCGATTACAAACTTCCAGCGACAAAGTTGCGGGTAAAAGAATGAAATTATTTTCTATCATCAGTCGAAGGTTTTCGGATGCGCTGCTCTGTGAATGCGTGTGTGCTTTGTGTGCTTTGAAGGCAGCAGCGCGCGACGTGAGACGACGACGCGACGAAAGGACAGTCACTGAAGCACAATGTGTGACCCGTAGGGCTGAAAGGAAGTGTTCGTTTATATGACGTTATCAGCGGAAGGAACCATCCAAATCAATACTTGAATGATCACGAGTAGCCCTTTCGAGAACTTCAACTTGCTGGGTATTCTGATCAGTTAATTTTTGCTGGTGAATGTGATTGAAGATGTGGGTGGATGGGCACTTGGACAGTGATAAACAAAAGTAAGTACGTAATTTAGTTAATCATGTGGTGTGATAATTTGAAGAGATCGAAATTGAACACAGGGAAAGGGTGAAATAATTAAAAGTGATAAAAAAATTTTAAAAGCATTCCAGAAATTAAAAGGAAAACATAAAAAAACCGAGTCAATCGGGTGAATGAATTTTGCAGAGCAACAGGCGGAATGAGTTTTGCAGACATTCCTTCTTTATAACGACAAAGGAAAACGAGAATGGAGAAATATAGACCTCAAGAAAAATGAAGTTAACTGGACTGAAGAATAGAATCAGAAGGGAAATGAAGTACGACAATTTTGTATGTTCCTCAAATGGATGTTGTCTCAAATTCCATGCGTTTCCATTTTTAAAACGTTCCTACAACAATCGTGTGTAATGAAAGATGTTAATAATAAACATTTACCAAATTTCAAATTTTCTACATTTTATCGCTTATTGATAAAAATAGGATTTGAATTTTAAAAGCTGAAAAAAGGCATAATATTATGCCGATATTCATATCTACGCGGAATGTGATAGTTTAGAAATGAGAAAAAGAAAGTAATGTATTAAGATGAAAGTTGGATAAATGTTGGTCATATTGTTTTGTTTATTACGTAAATTAATCAAGCAATATATGACGGCACAATCAGTAATTAACGATTTTTTAAATTTTATTTTATAAGAATGCGTGTAAAGAGTCCGTGTGTATTATATATTTACGCTAAGAACAATATTACAGCTATAATAATAATAATAATAATAATAATAATAATAATAATAATAATAATAATAATAATAATAATAATAATAATAATAATAATAATAATTGTGAGAATAAACAATATTTTCAGTAATGCATATATTGAGAAAGGTAGCTGTGATTCTCCGAAAGACACATTGTGCCTTCAGAACGTGAAAAGCAGTACAGTGAGCCGATATTACCATCTGGTGCGTGCTAGAAAAAATATTTTAGGAATAAAAGCAGTGGAGATTCTGCTAGAAGGAACTGGTAAACGATTAATGGGCACGAACTATGACTGACGAACTATGACGAAAGCTAAATTCGTGAAGATTGGGCACAGTCGTGTACGAGTATATGAACGATTAGTAGCCAGAGGAGAAAGAAATACAACCGGTGGAGGCAGAAGAAAGAAAATTTCGAGTGACGAAGAGGCAAGAGGCCATACCACAATTCCAAGGGGAATTGTACCCTGCTGCGGGCTGCACTGGTTCGCTGGCGCCCTCCAGTTCCTCGCGGTACCGACGGCACCGCTGTGAGAGCCGCTACCTTCGCCGAGAGCAGGGGAGAGAGCGAAAGATGGCAGCACAACGTTAAGGACTCTAAATTTTTTTTCAGTGTGTCGGAATAAAAGTTTTAAAAAAGCGAAAGAATTAGAATTATCAGTGAGGAAATACCGTGACTTATCGCAGTTGAAACTAAAATTAGCCCAAGGAGCCTCCATGTTTGGCAGTCACAGCATCTAACTGAAAGATCATCAGTAAGAATAATAATGATCACGTGCATTGGAAAAACTTGTTAAATTTTCAGATGGTGAGGAGGGGGAGGCATGTGTTGGTCAGGTTTTATAATTCTACATCTAGTCTTACTGCAGCACCTGAAATCTGATTGCATATATTAGTTACCGAGGAATTCTTGAACACTAAAAAAATGTGTTTGCCCAAGGTAGTGTTTGAGTTTATTCTTGAAGCTGAGTAATCCTGTTATGTATCTCATAAGGGAATGCTTAACTTTGTCATGTCGAAACCCCATCTCATTATTTTTACTTTCTTGTATACATACGTATATACGGGAGTAATATACGAAATATAGAGAAAGTTATGTAATACTGCGGAAAATCGATTTCGAGATTTCCACGGAAATGCACGTTTTGGGGCTCCTGATACCGAATAAGTAGTTTTCTTCCAAAACGCCCGTCCGTCCGTCTGTCGGTCTGTCGGTCTGTCGGTCTGTCGTATGTGAACAAATCTAGCGCCTAAACCACACGTACGATCTTTTCCAAACTGAAGAAACCCCTGTCCATCTGGTTCTAGTTGAAGATTTAAAATTTTGAAAAACATTCTTTACAATTTGGGGGAACTTTACATGAAGCCTCCTGGACAGTTTCAAAATTTCCTCAAAATCGGTTCCAAATATTTTTTTAAATTTCTTGAAAGAATAGAGTACAATACACTTATAAAAGTGGCGTAGGTCCCATTTTCACGGTTAACCCTGAATTTTCGAAAATTGCAAACGTTTGAATTTCATGAGGGGTCTTCCTTAAACTACAAAATTGAAGACAGATTTTTCCTTCAAATGAAATTTTTTTCCGATAAATAATTCTGTCATTAGGGTCATGTACATTTGTTTGAAAATTTTTGTAGTTTTGTGCAATAGTGCGGGCAATATTTGCAATTTTAAAAAATTACAAAAACACGATTTTCTCAAAAACGGCTACAAATTTTTTCTTTAAATTTTTGGTAGGGTTGGTGCCAAACCAACCTCATCCGATGACATAAATTTCATATTGATCTATCCTTTTTTCAAAAATTAAAAAAAATTTATTTTTATGACTCTCTTACGTCTTTTATATGTATCTTACAGGCGATTTCTTCACACTATTAAACTAATTAATGTCACTGTACTTAAATAATATCAAATAAAGTTTCTCGAAAACTCAACAGTTTTCGGTAAAAAGGAGCTCAAAATTCCGAATTTTCAGAAACGCTCAAAAGCCATTTTCTCAAAAATGGCTCCAAATGTTTTCTTCAAATTTCACAAATCGATAGCGCTAATTGCACAGTTTAATATGACGTAAAGTTAATTTTCGTATATTCTTTTTTTAATTACACAAATGTAATATTCTAAAAATATCTCACGCCGTTAATATGCACATTTCCATCCATTTGTCTACATTATTACATTTGTAAGTGGAAGTGTTTGAAAGGACTTCAAATGAAGTTTTTCGAAAATTTAATAGATTCCTGTGAAAAAGAGCTTCAAATTTTGCATTTATAGTAATGCATTTGTAGTTTTCTTAAAACGGCTTCAAAATTTTAAACGAAAATTTTTATTTGGGACGAGAATTTACTCTTCTTTAATATTCTTGAAGTAATATTTCGGTTCTACTATTAAGTTACCGAAAAGTTAAGAAAACGCCAAGAAAATGAATTTTCATTGACGATAGATGGCAGCTGGCCAGAGAATGGAGGAAGACCTTAAAGCTAGTTCACGCCAAGGAAACTGGAAAAAAAATTCTACGAGAAAGTGTGTGCCATTCTGTAGCACTTTTAGTTCTACTTAAAGTTAATGTCAAGACAAGGCTGGATGCAAGATTTTAACCGTCAATCTTTCCCGGGTGCAGTTTAAATAATAATAATAATAATAATAATAATAATAATAATAATAATAATAATAATAATAATAATAATAATAATAATAATAATAATAATAATAATAATCTATATATTTAAAAAAATAAGGTATTTTGCCATGGCTTCGTTTAGAGCTTCTACTGAACCGATTGTAGTATTTTTTCCTTTAAATGAAAGAATGTGATCCCTAGATGTGTCATCAGATATTGTTTGTGTTGTTTCACCAACATGTACGGTGTAAATTAATTAATTAAATAATTCTTTAATAGTACGCTTATCAGTAGTCAATTGTTTTCTTCCAAAGGGTGGCTGTTTCAAAATCGATTATATGAAACGCTGGATGTGAGTCCACGTTGCTTCATGGTGGCGCTGCTTGATGTTTTGTTTTGATTGTTGAGATTTGTTTACAATTCGTCACGGTTCTGTTTCAGTGTAATAATTGCATTGTGGTGTTGACAGTTTGCATGTATTAGCTTTTGTGATGTATTTTGTAGAGAACATTCGGACAGTGGGTTTTGCTCGGTGGTACTGAAGTAGTGAAGTTGTTCACAGGTTATGTTGAATTCCGAATCGTTGCCCACGCGCCCCAAAAGACGCAAACCTACATTAACTGGACGCAGAGAATGAGAAAGTCAGCGCAGAAAATGTCAGTTTTGTTCTGCTTTGTACTTCCCATGTGAGAGAAATTCTGCAAACGTGTTTACTTTGTGTTGCTTAAATGGGAAAATAAGTTTACCTTCAAGCAATATGCCAGAAGTAATCAAATTTGTTTATAGATGATGATACATCAAAAAACTTTAGAAATAATATCCGTCAGTATAATAGTGTTCTTTCTTTTGTGTCATTTCGTGTATTATTGGAATACGTGGGCCATTTTTCATTGCCACCTGGTCATGAACCATACGTGTTCAAAATTTTAGGAACTTCACAAACCTGAAGATCCAACAATGCAACATATTCTGAACATTAGTCTGGGCACAGTATTTTACATTTATCTCAGATCTCACCGTCAAATTTTGACGGGTTCTCACTAGTAATAATAATAATAATAATAATAATAATAATAATAATAATAATAATAATAATAATAATAATAATAATAATCAGAGGAGCATACCTCTATAAAAAAACTTAGGCTTAGCTGGCTCCGGCTGTCAGTACCTAGCAAGAGTCCCTGCCTAGGGTACAGGTGAAGAGGACGCCGGAAGAAGATCGAATCTCAACGGCGAAGAAGGCGTACGAGTTCATCTTCATAATCAGAGGGTTGTCAGATCCCTCCAAAAAAATTGACCTGGTTAGCAGATCCTCTTCGTCAGTTATCCAGTACCGGGCCCCCCAGAGAAGAATTATGAGTAGTGCTTTAAGGAAAAGTCACGCTGGCGACCGGCCCTCGCAAGGCCGCGCAGCTGTTTCTAGCACCGGGGCAGCTGTGAGAAATATGTTACCTGTGCTGGTGGAAAGCGGTGAACCTCCGCAACAACTAAGGAGGCGCGGCGCCGCCCCACCTAGGGCTACCGCAAATCTCGATATCGCGTCGCAAGATGCCGCACCTGGCAGAAGTTTGGAGAACCCAAGGGGATCCCCCACTGCTTCAGGGAATTCAAGCCAACGCATGCAATGGACAAGAGAATTAAACATGTCTGTCATGCGTGCATACTACAGAAGCACAAAAGGCGAGACGGAATGTGAGGGCTTCAGGAGAAGGCTCCTAAACGAATGGAGAAAGATATATCCGGAAAGCGCTCTAAATGAGCAGCGTGTGTGTAGCCAACTGAACTCCATCAGGAGAAGAAAAGTTTTCTCAGATGCAGTCTTAAATCTTCTCAAGATGGAAGTGAGACTAGAACTAACAAATGAGGTAGTCCTGGAGCAGCAAGTTAATGAAAATGAACAAACAGTATATGAGAACGAACAGCACGCTGTCGTTTTCATCCCCCAACTCGAATATGAAATGGTGGACAAATCCCTTAAATATATGAGGCAACAAAGCTTCACTACCAAGGGATATCATTAGATCTAAGACCAAAAATACCAAAACTGAAATGCTGCGCTAATGTCTATGAAGTTGTTGGCAAAATGAACCAAATTATTGCCCCAAACATCTCAGAAGCTACTTCTCTTGAAGATGTAGCCGGAATGGTTCACTGCGCTGCAATTGCTACCTGTCAACACCTAGGTTACAAAGTACGGGTGGGAAATGGCACTACTCTTTCTAAGAAACCTTATGAAAGACAAAATCCATCGGCATGGTTAAAGAAAATTTAAAATCAAATTGCCCAAGCTAGACGAGATATCTCGCACATTACTGAGTATTTCAGAGACAAAGAAGGAATTTCAAAGATGGTTCGCGCAACTATTCGCTCAATTCTCAGAAGACTGGGGATAAAAAGAACACATAAAGACCTGGAAAGTAAACTCAAGGTTGAAGATGAGATATGAGATTAAGACAAAGAATAGCAGCTCTAGGGGCGAGAATAAGAAGGTATAATGAAGCAGCGCGACGCAAGAAAAAAAATTCACTCTTCTCTAACAGCCAAAAATGCTTTTATAGATATCTAGAGTCGAGAGGTACCAACGACAATGACATAAACCCCCCAAGTGCTTCTGCCATGACGGACTTCTGGTCTCAGATTTGGTCCACTCCAAAGCAACATTTTGATGAAGCATACTGGATACGACGGGAAGAAGAAGCGTGTCATAATATCCCAGAAATGAATGGAGTTGTGATTTTAACAGAGGATGTAAAAAGATTTATAAAGAGAACTCACAATTGGAAAGCTCCAGGAGTAGATGGAATCCATATTTTTTGGTGGAAATATCTGACATGCACTCATGATATATTGCCGAGTCAATTTCAAAATATTTTGCAAGGAACATCTGTGCTGCCAGAATTTTGTACCATGGGTGTGACATTTATGTTACCGAAAGGAGAAAATGCGTCTTGCCCCGAGAATTATAGACCTATTACATGTCTACCCACCATTTATAAAGTTCTCACCTCCATTATTGCCACCAAACTTGACGAGCATCTGAAAGAAAATGAGCTGCTTTTGCCAGAACAGGTTGGTTGTAGGAAAGGATCTCGAGGATGCAAAGAATTATTAATAATTGATAATATTTTATCCAAGCATGTAAAAAAGAAAGCGCATAATTTGTCAGTGGGCTGGATTGATTTCCGAAAGGCATTCGATTCTATTCCGCATTCTTGGTTGCAGCGAACCCTTCAACTCTACAAGGTTCATCCCTCTATGTAATGTAATTTGTAATGTAATGACATTTCTTGCAACGTGTATGAACAGCTGGCGAACAACACTTCTTGTAATGCGAGGGAAATTCAAATACCAGACAGATACTTTAAAAATTTGTAGAGGCATTTTTCAGGGAGATAGCCTAAGTCCGCTCTGGTTTTGCCTAGCATTGAACCCTTTGAGTAGGATGTTGAATGCTTCCGGCTATGGGTATGCTTTGAAGAACCCCAAGATCATTTTCCACCAATTATATATGGATGATCTCAAGCTCTATGCTAAAAGGTCAGAACAACTTCGCAGCATGCTGACACTGGTAGAAAGCTTCAGCAGCTCTGTTTGTATGGATCTTGGTTTGGAGAAGTGTGCAGTTGTTCACATGAAGAGAGGTCGCGTCCAGAATACAGAGAATGAACCTCATTTGATGGAAGATTTGAGAATTCAAGAACTCTTCAATGGCGATGAATATAAGTATCTGGGCCTCCAGCAGCTCCTAGGAACTGCAGATGAAAAAATATGAAAACAAGTGGAAAGAAAGGTTCTCTCTCGTGTGACGAAAATCTGCAAGTCCTGTATTAATTCGAGAAACAAATTTACAGGAATTAACACCTGGGCTCTTTCAGCAGCATCACATACATTTGGAGTTGTCAAGTGGTCTGAGACATCTTTGCAAGCTTTCGATAGAAAATTCAAAACACTTCTATGAAAATATCGGATGCATCATCCTCGAAGTTCCACCGAAAGGCTGTATCTTTCAAGGCATCATGGGGGCCGTGGGCTGTTAAGTCTTGAAGTTATGTGCCGCCAGCAAGAAAAACAGCTCAGAAATTATTTCATCAACAACGAATCCATGACGGCCATTTGTGCACAAGATCACGGCTATACACCTCTGAAGCTGCTCCAGGAAGATCACAATCCAAGAGTTCCGAAACCTGTGGACCGAATTGAGCAGTGGAGATCAAAGGAATTCCATGGCAGGTTTGCTACTGCTCTTCAAAGTAACTCCATAGATGTGAAGAGATCGACTGAATGGTTGAGAACCGCTGGGCTTTTTGGCGAGACGGAAGGATTTGTACTGGCCATTCAAGATCAGGTAGTAGCCACTAATAACTACAGGCGATATATTATGAAATAGAACATCAGTGACAAGTGTAAGAAGGCCACCGAATCTATCCAACATATCTGTAGTGGATGCTCTCAGTTGGCACAAACAGATTATTTACAACGTCATAATAATGTAGCCAAAATCATCCACCAAGCTCTTGCCAAAAGATCGGACCTGATAAAGGAAAGCCTGCCTTACTACAAATATCTACCAGAACAAGTTTTGTCTAATGAGAGAACAAAAATCTTGTGGGATACTCCCATTGTTACAGATAAAACAGTGGAAACAAATAAGCCTGATATTGTCGTTTTCGACAAAACTACTCGTAGGGCAATAATAATAGATATCGCAGTCTCAATAGATCATTATCTGCTGACAACTATTTCAGAAAAGAAAATATCAGACACTCTCAATTGAACTGAAAAACTTGTACAAACTAATAGAGGTAGATATTGTACCCGTAGTTATTTCAACTAATGGGCTTGTGGCTGAAGATTGGAGGATTGTGAAAGAAAAACTCCATCTAAATTAGTGGCACCTCAGAACCATGCAGAAGGCCGTGTTGTTGGCAACCACCAACATTGTGCGCAAGGTTCTCTCCCTAAATCATTGAAGCGGAACCAGAGTGCACTGGAGCAAGAACTTCTCAACATCTGTCTCACCATATGTGTCGACGTTCTGTCCTTGAGTTATACTTGAAAACTCCGGAAGAGCGTGAAATTTTGAAATATGAAATATAATAATAATAATAATAATAATAATAATAATAATAATAATAATAATAATAATAATAATAATAATATAGTAGCCCGTGCGGTATCCGTTTTTTTGTAGAATAGCGTCACGGGATCTCCCCTGTCGTAAAAGGCGACTAACAGGAGTAGCTGTCCGCTGTCCCTCCATCTGAAATTGATGCATCTTTCATTCGCCATTCCTTTTTCCGCTGTTTCATCTATTCCTTTGCCAAAACGATACCTTAGCTGTCCCTTAGCCGTTTTCCCGATTCTATTTCCAAACTACCTCCTATCCACTTCACCCTTTTCTTTACGTCCCTCGAAGACCAGCGCTGCGTGGACATAGAGAAAGCTACGGCACGTGGGGGACGGGCAAAGGCACTATGAGTGACGGCTATCAGGGCAATGGCAACTCGCCAAATCGGATGCCTATCTGTTCTTCTGGAAGGTGGGAGGTGACCTGTACCCCTGACTTCCGGGAAAGGGATCGGCGAACCAACTGGCAACTGGAAGATGGGGTAGCATCCGAAATAGCCACCCCTGTGTTTTTGCGGGCTGTAAGTGCCTGAGCTAAGCCTTTAGGGGTTAGGTGATGGTGCGCAGATGGGGCTCTGGCTCAGAGGCGAGAGGTGCTTCCACTCTCGACTCTTACCCGGTCCGCCGGTGGAGAAGCAGTTATGTAGTAAGTCTGTGTAAAGTAGTGAGTGTGTAGTAAAAGGTTTCGTGACGCATGCGACCCGCACTTGCAAGGCGGCGCTGCGAGTTCTGGCACCGGGCTCGCAGTGAGAAATATGCTATCTGTGCTAGTGGAGAGCAGTGGAGCCTCCTCACACTATCCGAGGTGTGGCGCTGCACCACTTATGGCGACCACAATACAAACAAGTACTGGGGGTCGCAGCTTGGGTGAGACAACAGCTCACCCCGCCCGACCTCATAACAAACGCCAGCGCATGAAATGGACTAAGGAGTTAAATATCACTATGCATGCGTACTTTTTGGCTACCAGGCTTGAAGCGGACATGGAGGGATACAGGACGCGATTTCACGAAGAATGGCGAAGAAGGCCGGCGGCGCTAGCCGAATGTGTTTACTACGCTCCGTGAAGTCACGAAGGTTAAGCGCATTCGAGACTCGCGGGTTCGTGGTTGGGTGACCGGCCAGGAACCCCGGGATCTAACGGCGTCGAGCCCCTGGCCGAAGGGATAAAAGGCACTGACTGACTGCGACGTGACGAGACTTGACAAATATTAAAAAAGTAAGGCACATTAATGGAGGATTACTCCCCAGTGCAAAGCGCTCAACGCCCCTTAAGGGGCTTGGAGACGCGTTGCGTCAAGGTGTAGACGCAACAAATTAAAAAAAAGGTTAAAGCTGCATCCGGAAATACCGGTATCCGAGCAGAGAGTGTGCGACCAGCAGCGCACCATCATTGTAAGGAACTTTCTCACAAATGCAGAAATAAATACCATTAGGGAGAATGTAAGAGCATCATTATGTGTTGAGGATAGGAACTGATTGTGACTGATGAAGGAAGAAATAATGAAAATCCACAAGCTAATCAGGAGTCTGTAGAGACGATTTCTGATTAATCCTGACTCCTAGTGTCTGAGAAATTCTCTTGGGCTGTGCATTACGAAGCCATGAAGACATACTATCATACCCTTATCCTCCCGACCATGGATCTCACGAGTGGATATGGCCCGCGTACAAATGCAGCGATGGAAGCGGTCAATAACTTGCTGAAGGTTGATGTAGAACAATCGACATCGCTTGAGGAAGTGGTAAGCTATGTGTCTTGCGCAGCCCTTGCTGTTGAACTGGGACTAGGTAAACATATAAAGGATCAATTGAAAACATCGAAAGACGCAATACAGACTGCCAAACCCACCAAACCCCCATGGTTGAGACGTATTGAATGCAAGATCGAAAGCTTCCGCCGAGACATAGGCACCCTGACAGCCTTCTTTACAACTCCTGAGAACGCAACTAGAAAGGTCTCCAATGCAGTGAAGGCGATTGGACGAAAGATGAGAATTCGAGGAACCCATCTGAATTTTGAGGAGAGGCTTCAAGACAGACTTGAGTACCTGAAACAGTGCATCGCAGCCCTTGGGTGTTGTATAAGAAGATATAAAGAAATGAAACGAAGACAACAGAATGCTACGTATTCATGCGATCAGAAGAAATTTTTCAGGCAACTCAAAGATCAAAGTTCGGAAACAGTTCTTAAGAGCTCCGAAATGGAAGCATATTGGATAATATATTGGAAGTAATGTATGTAGAGTATTCCCAAGACCCATGATGATGGAGCTTTTTAACATTTGAAAGAAGTTTTTTTAACATTTTTCAAATCCTGATAAGAATGAAATTAATCTATTTTATTACATTTGGTTTGTTACTTGTTGTGGATAGGTTTCATTACTGCAGTTTTAAATGTGTTTGGGAAGGAGTTATGATTTACTGACTAGTTGTGTTTTAAAGAGCTTTTTCTAAACTATTTATTTATTTATTTCCTGGTGCGGACGTCAAGCATTCTCCTTCCAGACCTTGGCCTCAGCACCTGAAATCAAAGAGCGCCACAGAAGATCGTCCTCACCAGCACTTACGTTTCGGACACTCACTCCCCTTTGCCCCATTATGAGCTTATTTAATTATTTGACAGTTTATTTTTTTAGTTGATTTACTTATTTATTCACTTATTACTTAACAGTTAAATGTGATTTATGACTTATTTACTTAACAGTTTACTAACGTACACTACTGATTAAATTATTAATCGTTTACTTATTAACTTATTTCCTCCCCGTCTAGGCTCCGCTCGTAGTAACCAGAGGTGTTTTCCCACTCCCTAATTTTCTTTTCGCTAACGGTCCGAGCCTTTCCTAGAAATGTTCCTAATTATTTCATGAAGCGAGACCTTTCATCACCTAATATGCTCTGGGCGAGTGTAACGTTTCTGTGTTGGAAATAATAGTTTCCCAATCCCATCCATTTTCTTCACCATGTGCCAGTCGCACAGCAATTTAAAATTATATTGATCCAATCTTCCCTACCACCGCAAACCATCGCGATGCCGTTATCATTCGCGACTTTCAATCTACGTTGCATCTACCTCCGACCCTAAACCAAGCGTAATACACTCTTGCGTCCCTTCTAAGTGCGCGAACGTAAATTTCGCAACCCGATACCGAACTCGAGTGAATTTGTGCCACTATCGAACGTTTTTGACTGAAAAAAGGATCCCATAAATTGCAACTAGGTTTCAATAGTTACACAAAACCTTCCTACGCGAAACTCCCTTTGATGCTTTACTCCCTTTCCTGGTCACGACAGTATCTAAGATAAAATTCAACCTTGCTGGACCAACCTGTGATTTCTGAGTGTGATGTTTCTTCATAAACGGAACTGTCGGCCTCATCAAGTCTAATCATGTTGTAGTATCTAAGTTGCTGACCACAGCAGCCAGGTACATTGTCAGATTAATTACGTATTGAAAATATACATTTAAAAAAATTCAAAATCTGTTAAACTATATATATATATATATAGTTGTTGCGGCGATATGCGAGAGTTTATATCGCGCGCCAATTCGGCAGCGCGGGACGCCGGCTACGGAAGGCAGCAGGGCCACGAACCGGCGCGAAGACCGCCCAATGAGGAGTGAGCGGCCGGCGAGCGGATCTACAGGCCCGAGGCGAATCTGCGACGCGGAGCGCTTCTTAACGGGCCGCACCGGCCGGAGGGGCACTCAGTAGTGAAGTGCGATTCTGGAAGCGAAGTAGTGACTGTGACCCTAGTGCGAACTCTGCGACGTAATTGGCATTCTCTCTCCGGCGATTTGTGGACGACAGTGCGCGACTTTTGGGACATCTACAGGATTTTGGAACACCACTGCTTTGTACTACGGACTACGCTTTTGGATATTGGTAAACTAGATCACGCCTGTAAAAGTTGAACAAATAAATTGTTATTGTTGACTTGTGTGTTTTCACGTACATAACAATAGTGACGTCAAGCCCATGTGTGGGTTGTCGCCACTAGTCATATCGAGTCCCGGGATATGTGGACCGTCGCTCACGTTTGCAAACAAACGAACAGTTGGGGCACCACCGGATCCCAACACTAATATACATCTTTACGGTGCATTTTTGCTCATGAGCTGCCGTGAAAGCAGAAGCAGCGAACAAGAGAACCGGTGAAGTTGTGTACCAGTAACCGTAGGGTTGCATAATTGTTGTTGACCGATATTAAATCATAATGTCGGAAGACAAGAAGGATGTAAAAGGATCACCATCCGATCCGATTTACTTGAAGGTTATTGGACAAGACAACGCCGTTGTCCAATTCAAAATTAAAAAGCAAACTCCTCTCAGAAAATTAATGAGTGCCTATTGTGATAGTGTTGGAATAGCAATGGCAACAATGAGATTCAGGTTTGATGGTCAACCTATAAATGAGAATGATACACCAATTTCTTTGGAAATGGAAGAAGGTGATACCATTGAAGTATATCAACAGCAAACTGGTGGTGTATTACTTGATCATCTGATCGAGGTAGTGGCGCATTGAGGGAACCGGTGCAGTGAAACTTCCGTAACTTATAAGTGAATGATGGTGTAAATATTGTGAACATAAACCTTGTTTAATAGTGAGAATCATCAGTTGACTACAAACTGAGGTGTTTGAAAACGTGATTGGAATGAATGAATGAATGATCTTAACGATGCTTAAAAGCAATACATTTCTTAAAGAATGAATGTAGCAAAGATAATTTCACAGATATTACAGTTTTTATTATAGTTGTGAGTGATCAGTGAGCGACCATTGATAAGAAGTTTTGCTACGTTTATGGAAAGAATAGTAGATAATCTTTGAAATGTTGTAATGCATTGTGGATTTGGTTTCATTCATTTCTGTATACTGCAGATGCTTAGACATTTGTGGATTGGAAAGCTTTACCACTAGTTTTTCTACCATGAAAAATCTTTCAAGCTTGTTAAGATTAGACGTTGCAAATGAGAAGAAGCTATTTTTTACTTTGATATTCTAAATAAGGTTGCACGCTTTTGTAACACCACTAATTTTTCTTGATAGTACTTAATTTTATTCTTCCTAACTTGCTTGAATTCTTTTCTATGCTAATTTTTTTAGTTCTGATGTAGCCTTCAAAGATTCTTGAGATCAAATTCGTTTTCAATAGTAGAAAGATATGTCTAGCAAATTACAACATGACTGTGAATGAGGGTTTTTAGGTTACTATGTCCATGAAACATTTACCTCAGGGGAAGATTAATAAAATCAATTTACTGGGAAAAAAATTCAAATTGGTTTCGTAATAACAAATTAATAGTTAACGAAGGAAAAACGGTCTCAATGCAATTTTGCGTTTCAAATCGGCAATCGTATGCTCCATTAAAAATGAACAATATGCAACTAGCTGATGTTAAGGTAACAAAATTTCTAGGTCTCTCAATTCAATCAAACCTCAAATGGAATTTACATATAACAGAATTAAACACTAAATTAAGCTCATTATGTTATGCATTCAGAATTCTTTCTAATTCTGTCAGCCTTCATGCAGCTCGTTGCGTGTATTTTGCAAATGTACATTCCCGCCTGAGATATGGCATAATATTTTGGGGAAGCTCATCCTTTAGTTCCCAGACATTTAGATTGCAAAAGAAAATTATCCGAATAATGAAAAAATCCCATCCACGTGATCCGTGCAAGCCTCTTTTCATTGAGCTTGGAATCTTACCATTGCCTTGCCTATTTATTTACTAATCTGTAGTATTTGTCAAAACTGACTTACTTAACGGTGGGAACTTATATTCATGTAATATTGATATTTATAGTTATAACACTCGACGTAGAAAGCATATTCATCAAGTGTCAGTATCAACAGCTCACTACAAGAAATCCACATACAATACATGTACGTTACTTTACAACGCATTGCCAGATGAAATTAAACAATTAAAATTGGTACACAAATTTAAATTAAAAGTAAAATCTTTTCTGCTGCAAAACTGTTTCTATACAATTAGAGACTATACTGATCGCCAAAAAGAAACATAATGTTTACTTTAACAAAAACAAGATATAGTATAATGAATTAGTTTACATTTGCATTGTATAATTTAAAAAAAAGACTCAATATTCCTGTAACAAATAATGTAGTTCCGGGTCAATGACCCCCATCTCGATCAGGTTTTTGTCCAGTTTCCCTGATCCATTGAGCAAATGCTGAGATGGCCCCTTGATTTGCTTCTGGACGTAAATGTAGCTTCACTATGCGCACGTTTTGTTGAACTTTTCTTTCCTTGTAGTGGTAGTAGAGCTTAGGGTGAGTTTCTATTTTGTTAACAATACAGAAAAATCAAGTCTGTTCGTTTCTTTACCGTTAAAAATAAGTTTCTATAATTTGGCAACGAAAATATCTAGTTTTTGAAATGTTAATCTCTCGCTTTTTAAATTTGTTATTATTATTATTATTAATCTTTCAACTATTAATAGTTAAATTGTTGGGAAGGGATTCTGAAACTCAAGAAAGCGTGCGCAGATGATTTTCTCCCCCATACGTCACATACAGTCTTTGACTGTTTTTGACTAAATAAATAAAAACCACGCCTAAGTAAAAGCGCTGGTCCGTGACCAGCCTAGAACGTCGGCGGCGTTATCAGTCGCAGCTGGTGGGACGTAGAGGAGCGGCAGCGAGAGGGGTGAGGGACGGCGGCGGAAAGTAGGAAGTAGGTAAAAAGGTTACGCAGTAGTAAGAAAGGTTGCACGTGAGTGGGGTCAGAGACATAGTGAAGGAGATTTGGAGAGAGGAGAGGTAGTCGAAACGTTGTGGAGAGTGGTGTCGCCCGGTGTGGTAAGTTGTAGAGAATTCTGTTGCCCGGTGTGAAAAGATTTGGGAGAGTGGTGTCGCCCGGAGAAAGACGGTACCGGATGGAGGGTGCTGGGACCAGGGGAGCCAACGCCATTAGCTGGGATTGTCGGCCGCACTGGCGGCTGGTGGCGCTGGTGTCATTGCCTAGGGCAGTTGCGAACGCGCGGGCGCGAGCGTCGAACGTGGAGAGAGGCGTCACCGAACCGCCGACCGCCTGCCTCGGATGACGAGCCAGCGGCTGTTGGCCGCCGCGCGCAAAACTGATAAAATACTAAACTGAGACCGCCTCTGAAGTATCACTTGGAAGATCTCTAAAAGCGTCGTGGATAGGGAAATGACTGTCAAATTACCGACTATTATAATAAAGAAGAAATTCCGAGGAAATAAAGAAGAAATTCCTAGCGTTAAAGATACCAAAAGTAGGTTACTTACAGATGATCGGGAAAAAGCAAACGCTTTCAATGTCTACTTCAGTTCCGTTTTTAAAACAAAATCTCAACTCACTCAGATATCGAGGGAAGCTGTGCCAAATCAGTTTAATATAGAGGTAAACACATTGCGAAAACGAATTAAATCTATGAAAAATGGAAAGTCGCGAGGTCGAGATGCCATTTCAACTGACATAATTAAACTCGGTGGAGAGGCAATATTACCGTATCTAACAAGATTATTTCAGGTTTCGATCAACAATTCAAGCGTGCCCGATGATTGGAAGCTAGCTACCGTTGTTCCGATTTTCAAGAGTGGTGATAGAACTATATTAGCCAATTATAGACCAGTAAGTCTCACGTCAGTTGTATGTAAGCTAATGGAGCACTTGATAACTAGCTATATTAGACAAGTATGGGAAAGAAAAGAATGGCTTTTTCAGGGACAGCATAGTTTTAGGAACGGTTTCTCTTGCGAGAGTCAGATAGTGTCATTGTTTCAGGATATAGCTGATGAAGTTGATAATAGTGGGAGGGTGGACGCCGTAATAATAGATTTCGCGAAGGCATTTGATGTTGTCCCACACGATAAATTGGTTCATAAATTAATGCAATCGGGTATTGACCCCAGAGTTGTGGCGTGGATTGACGAGCTTCTTCGAGATAGGAAACAGAAAGTCCGAGTTGGACAACAATTTTCGACTCAAGCAAAAGTAACTTCAGGGATCCCTCAAGGAAGCGTTATTGGACCTCTTCTGTTTCTCGCATTTGTGAATGACCTGCCAGATAATTTATATTCAAAGGTACGGCTATTTGCAGATGACTGTATAATATATCAAGTTATTCAATCAAATGTAGACGAGGACATTTTGCAGGGTGATCTAGACAGA
>BLKR01010484.1:0-54823 GCA_011170035.1 Teleogryllus occipitalis | reverse complement strand
CCGCTATGCGCCGGAAAAAGAAACATTATAAACATTTTAAGTAGTAATTAAAACAAGCAAACAAGTGAAGGTGGAAGGGGTAAGATGGAAATTTGGAAATATTATTCGTATTTCGGTGAAGACGCAGGAACGAAAGTGTGGAACATTTAGAACAAAATTTAATAAACAATGTTGGACAGTGTTGGAGTGTTAAAATTGTAGGATATAATTATTGTTGAGCAAAATTCCAAATTAGTAATGGTGTGTCGTGGGAGGAAAACGCCGTCACATGTTTACAACATGACGAACGGCGAGAGACAGTATTTTGGAAAATAAAAGAAATCCGCGTATAAATTAAGAAGATACGAAAAATATAAACATTTCGGAAATGGTGCAAATTTATAAAAACATTGGGGAGTTATGTGTAATCAATAGAAAGGAAGTAGAACTTAAAAAAGTAATAGTGCAAGGCAGGACCGTCGACTGTTTTGAAACAGGCGCTTCGAAAAGTTGATGAAGCAGACAGACGATGATTAGACGTCTCGAGGTTCGGATGGAGACGCGCTGTAAACACGGTAGAATTTTCTTTTAGACAAATGGAGACGCGTAGTAGGTGTAACAATGTTTAATTATACAATTTTGTCGGAGGACAATAGTGCCAAGCTAATTGTAAAAGTGCAACGAATGGAATTGGACATGTCGTCACGAAGAAAAATTGGTGCAAGCTGACGGTAGCGTGATAACGGACAGCAGCATTGACGCCGCAAGGGAAGTGACAAAAAACTTTTGACATTCTTAATGTTGTAGCAAGGTCAAGATTACTATATTTTTAAGACAAAATTATCAGATTTGTTGTTTAAAGTAATATTCCAAATAACTTCAATGAATTGACTCTTATCAGTTTGCACTAATTAATAGTTATTTGAAAGGATCCAACCAATGAGTAATTAACTGCAGTAAATTTTGGAAAGTGCACTGAGTAATCATTATAGAAAAATAACTTAAAGATATCATTAGTATAAGTTTTAGCAGTGTCGTTTAATTTTCAAGAGTATTATATTTTATTTGTGTCATTCTCTGGCTAAGGTAGTTTTTGAAAATTTCAATTACGAAGAAATAAATTCAGTTGTTATTAATCAACTTTGAAAACAGAATTAAATTTTGTGTTTAATTAATGATAACAGGTTCCCAATAAATTATGAGAATAATTTTTCTTACAACAATAATAGTATTATTCACGGTTCCTGTACAGGCCGATTCTGCGCACCCACGGATAAGAAATTTGTTGATGTGGTCACCTATTATTTATTAAGACGAGCTAGTAAAGAGCAGGGTAATGGCGTCCAATGTTTAGGGCGAAGTTAATGGATGGATATATTGTTTTGGTGTTTTGGGGAAGAGAATAATAGGACCATCCAAAATATATAGTTGTCCTCCTGTTTTAGGCTGTGCACGGCAATGACTTTAATCATCCGTCTCCGAATGAAGGAATAAACATATTCCGCATTCATATTGTCCATGTGCATCGTATCCAAGACGTACTACATCTCCCTTGTTCAGTGACTTGCAACAAGGCAATTACGGGGTTCGTTTCTCGAGCTCTCTCGCCAATCAGTGAAAAATTAAACTGAAAAACTCTTTTTTGTTTTAGGTGCCAGCTTCAACCAAGCTATTCCCCTCGCCCACCTTTCCTTACACCCACTCTCTATCAATCGTAACTAGGATCTTTGGAAGGAGCGTCCCTGCTTCTCCCTCCTTTTCTCCTCTGTCACTAGCCGGGACCCTACCTATCGATAACCTTCTCAGCTAGTTCCTCGGTTATTGCCTAGACGCCGCTGAGATCGGTGGATACTTAGCGGAATAATGGTTAAAGATAGGAGAGGGTGGGTTTTTTTCTTGCCAATGAGTGATTCACAGTATTTGTGTTCTTGCAGCCAGAGGAAGGGGGAGGGGCCGCATCCACGGCCCCGTGGGTGCAAATGGCCGCTTAAGGAGCCCCCACCCCTCCCAGAAGGGGGGGGGCGTGGAGACAAGTGCTGCACAGCAATCAACGTGTCGCGAGTGGGTGGGGCTCAGCGTTGTACGTTCACGCGCGCAGCCAGGGTTAATGCCAGGAAGGTAATGGCACCCAGAGGTGCCGTCGCTTTCTATTTTTAATTTTATTTTTATTGTTTTCCTTTTCTCCTTTCACTTTCTTCTTTTCCTCTTTCTTCTTCTTCCTCTTCTTCTTCGTCTTCTGTTTATTCTTTTTCTCTCTTCTTTTCCTCATCCTCTTTCACCTACTTACAATGTTTATCCACTCCCCTTTTTCTTCCCCATCTTTTTCTACTTCTATCTCACGTTCCTGAACGGGGATTAGGAACAAAAAATTCAAGAAAGTCACACACAAAAGACCTCTCATGTCAGCTCTGGAAATGTCACGTAAAAGATCGAAACGTCACGAAATGTCACGTAATGAATAAAGTTCGCTGAAGATACTTCCCTCGCTAATTATGAAATGAGGAATAATAAATTATAATTTTGATCTTGTGAGAGATACGTAGTGGTTTATTTTTGCCCCCCAATCACTATCGCGAGGTGAAAACAGGCAAGCTCTATTGCGGGATTGGAATCTACAATCTCAGTAAGTCCGATGGTCATTGGCTACTTGGCTATCCGGGAGACGCTGTGTCTCAGGCACAGGTGCCAACGTTTCGGCCGCCATTCTGCGACCTTCCTCAGGGCGTTGGCACCTTCGCCTAGGACGCGGCGTGTCCCGGACCGCCAAGCAGCTACTGACTCCGCCCGCGGAATCCTACTCTCGCGTTGGTCATTGGTTCTGAAAACATCAGGTAAATGGACTATCTGCCATGAGAGATGTCCAACGCACTGATAATTTTGTTCTAAGTTCAGGGGAAATCACCTAAATTGAATGTTTTTTTAGTAAATAAAACAGAAAGGCGACACAAAAGAAAATACCCTAACGTCCGAAATTCTCTTTCCCTCTAATATAATTCTACATTGTGAAAAGAGAGGTGATACGTGTTGATGGTATCTGGTTTAGCGTTTCCAATGAAATTTCCGCAGATTCCATCAGGAATTCTGAAATATTCCCATTTCGTAGCGTTTGCTCATTGAATAATAAGATTATTTTTTGAGTGGCAGGAACTCAGTGTTTCATCGACCATCGAACTGCCACCGCGTTTCATCGGAAGTACGCCTCTGAATGCAGACTAAGCTCTCATCGGTCGCTGACTCGAGTACTATTATCGTTAAGCCCAAGGATACAAGTGCCGCGAATGCTTCGCTGGGATGCTTCGTTGCGATGAAGGCTTTGTGCCGCGATGCTTCACGAACAAAAAGTTAAGTCTGTTTCATCCTCATTTTGGCGTCTAGCAAAACGAACTTCGTTTATTTACCTTCCTCGTAAATGCGCTTTGGGAAAACGATCAAATAAAATGCGGAAAGACTATTTTCGAAATTAAATGAAATTCATTAAAAGAAATATGTTTCAATTTTTCTGAAAACTATTATAGTGAGGGCACAATTGTAAAATATGCCCGCAAAATTGTAGTTTTTGTGATATAAATAATCCGAGTAGGGCTTATACATGGATTTTTGTAATTTTTATTTAAACAAACTTTATACCCTTAAACCGCACTGTTTATTTCCTCAGATTGTTTCCTGGAGTTTTATTTTGGGGTTTTTATGTTGTTTTATGCTTCCATGAGTTTTTTCATGTTTTCAAATAAAATTCTTCTACTTTCGTAACAACATGAAGATTATTTATAAATAGTATATAAAACATGTTAGTTCAGTAGATGTTAATAAAATTTCGTGTAACACCTGAATCTTAATGCTAGAACAAGTATATTAAATGAAGTATGGTGATTACATTCAGTTTATTTTTTTAACAATAATTATTTTAATGACAGTTGCAATATGAAAATTAATAGATTTATAAACAAGGGCATTCACACATTGTCTTTCTGGAGAATGTTCAGAT
The DNA here is from genome assembly GCA_011170035.1 of Teleogryllus occipitalis. Taxonomy (NCBI): domain Eukaryota; kingdom Metazoa; phylum Arthropoda; class Insecta; order Orthoptera; family Gryllidae; genus Teleogryllus; species Teleogryllus occipitalis. Next base: position 50,859 of record BLKR01010484.1, on the reverse strand, counting down.
CATACTGGTCAGAAAATTGATAAAAGTAGAAACTCAAATCGAAAAGTCTTTCTTTCATTACCTAGATTTGAAAATGTTGAAGTGCGGTGTAATAATTTCTTAGTATGATATCACATATTTTTCCGATTCTGGAAATGAAATTTACAATAAAAATTTGAAAGTATTGTTGTAGAGCCTCCAAAGTGCAAGCAATATTCATATTCGTCTCGACTGTAATAAACGATGTATTTCTTTTAGAAGTACATGAATATTAATCAGTACCACAACAAGAATTTTTCTTTGGTAGGCTGTAAGTAGTTTTACAGAAAATAGATTCTTGATTTAAAAATTCAATGCGGGATATAGATTTGTTTCATGTCATTTCCAAAATATATCTTATTTATTTATTCATACCGATTTGATTACACTTCATCGTCAACTCCGGCGTAATAAATAAATAAATGTCACTACGCTCACGAACAGTCATTTATCTCTGCAAATATGTCATATTTACCTTAGTAAAAATACATCGAAATTGTTGGATTTATGACGTTTCTGTCTGGACCGTCACAATATGTAAATATTCTCTATTCTCTACCTGCATTTCAGTACAAAATAAATAGTGTTTTATTATATTGGTTGACGCTATAAATTACTATAGGACAGGAAATTTTCTTCAAGAATGCTTTCTAGTAACTTTTCAGAATGTTTGCAAATATACGCCAGTGACACAAAATGAAGGTATTTTTATGTAACTTCTTAAAAATTTTAAAAATAAATTCACAAGAAGGGGTTAGCCATTCATGATCAGCAGACTCTTTAATTGCATGAACGTTTCAGACGTATTAAACAGGATATTCTGGCACGGAGGAGCTAAACATACTATTTTTGGAATTGTGAGCAGATTTTCTAACCACCCCTTTACAACTCAGATGATAGAACGCACTCTTTGGCCATTTGCCCAAGATGGCCTATTGTTCATTGTTATATGGTGTAAGGGAGCAAAATCAATTAATAATTCAATAGGGCGTGGTGGAATTACTATATTTGTATTCAAGTAGCAGAAATAAAACTTATAAATATATCCTTTGTCCATATCTTAGATCAAAGAACGAATACATCTCGTTCTGAATCCTACATTACAAATACGCAACGTCACGTACAAATGCAAATGTTACAAGGTAACTTCTAGTTTTCTTCAATATTTATATTTCCATTTATAGCAAGAATTCCAAGATATTATGTGATTACGCTTAATCCGGCAAATAATTGAATACTGCATTTGGATATTGATGATGGGACTTAAAAGAATATTAGCAACAAGACGCAGACGATTAATTGTTTAACTCTTTGAGTTACACAATGAACACACAAAAATATTATTTTCTTTTCGTTCATTCATTTCTTTTTTAAATAGTATTGTAACATTAGTATTTTTTACTTATCCGCTGTTATGATTTTTTAGAGATTGAATCGATTATGAACGTTCAATTAATTTGAGAATTATGTATGAGGAGAAAAGATAAAATAAAGCAAATTGCATGTACTATGCAGATGAGCTGTTCATCCTTTGAGGCACTACGCTATTTCGGGTACACTCGCCTATTTTCAATTCGTTAGCTCCAATGCCCATACTCTATCAGAAGTTTCCCTTCAGTTTAAAGAGCTATAGGGAGTCAGATGGACCGAGGTATCAGCAGACGAGCTGGGAGCTTTCGGGTACAGGCAGGAGAACGAGAGGAGCTGGGCGATGGCGCATGCGGTGGCGCGCGGGCGGTGGCGCGCGGGCGATGGCGCGCGGGCAATGGCAGGAGGCCGTAGCGCTTAGGCGGTGGCGCGGGCGGTGGCGCAGACGGTGGCGCAGACGCTGGCGCGGACGGTGGCGCGGGCGGTGGCGCGGGCGGTGGCGCGGGCGGTGGCGCTGGCGGTGGCGCGGGCGGTGGCGCGGGCGGTGGCGCGGGCGGTGGCGCGGGCGGTGGCGCGGGCGGTGGCGCGGGCGGTGGCGCGGGCGGTGGCGCGGGCGGTGGCGCGGGCGGTGGCGCGGGCGGTGGCGCGGGCGGTGGCGCGGGCGGTGGCGCGGGCGGTGGCGCGGACGGTGGAGCGCGGGCGATGGAAGCGCTCGGGGGAGGAACACGCGTATATTCATGCGCGGAATGGCAGGGGGCGTGGCGGGGGCGGGGCGCCATCTGCATGCTGCGGCCGCGCGCGGTGGCACGCGTGTGGCGTGGCGGATGGCGCTTGGCAGCGCTCACGTGCACGGCCTCCGCCGCTCGCGCTTTCTCGGCCGGGGCGCCCGCCAAGGGTGCGCAACCACGGGAAGGGAACGAAACAGTTTCGCAGTGTTATATATTGCCATATTATTTTCGTACACGAGGGGTTGTAATGTTGTTCACGATAATGAACGACATATAAATTGAAGGAACAGTGATTTTAAGTTATTTTTTGTGGAAACATTTATTTTACATATTATAGTTCACATTAGTCCACGTACGTTACCGTTGGTGCACGAGAGAAGGGAAACATTTAAAATATTAATGTATTTTTCTCGAGGACGATTTTATATTGAAGGGAACCGGTTGTTTTACGGCGACTAAGTGTTTTTCTCTTTTTTCAGAAATTGTTATACACTTTTTTACAAGTTTTTATACAATTTTTTTAATGGATGCAATCTTTTGTGGCAGAAAATACTTCAGATTAACGCAAAGATATTCCTCAGAACCGTAAATGCCGTGGTAAGTCAGTAATAAGGTTTAATCGTATGTACCTATGTATTTTGTTAATTGTATCGTGCTAACTTATTTAGCCAGTACTCACAAGAACAATTGTTAATGACTAAATGAATGAATAGATAAAACAATGAATAGCATTAATGAAGCGGTAAATGGTAACCAGTCACGGAGAATAATGGAGGGGCAAGAAAATCTGATAGAAAACCATTTCTTTGACACAATTTCGTAATTATTTATAAATACACATAGCGACGATTAGCAACCATAAGAACAGAGGCAGCCACAGCAAGAGGTAACAGTGGACACGAGTGCCTCGGGGGGGGGGGGGACTTGGCACCAGTTCCTCGACTCTGTCATAGGACACTGAGCTTCGAGAACTTTCTCGGTCGGGGTTTCCTTCAAGGTCAGCACACTTGAGAATAATGAAGATTTCCGGTCGAGGGATCCGGCTGTTGCATGAGGTTCTGTCATAATATGTTGGCACTAGACATGACTCGGAAATAGGAGAAATGGCCATTACCTTGGCAGCAGTTGAAAAGTTCTCAAAAGATTGACTATACTTCGTCTTTGAGTGAAATGTTCCTGTCGTATTTTCGATGAACAAGTACAAGAGTTAATGGTTTTACTGCGCAGTTACAAAATGACAATTTATTTTATAATAAAAACAATTTAGATGATATTCTGACGTTTAAAAAGTCGCCAAAAATACTTTTATTCAAAAAAACCACTCACAGTTTTATTTTCCTTCAATATTGTAGTTTCTGAATAATTACTTTTTGCTATTTTTTGCAACTTTCAAAAATACAGAGAGTTTGCCGGAAATGAGACCAGAACCACCCTTTTACCGCCCTATTAATGCATATGAGCAGAAAATGTACAAAAATCGGAGTCGTTTTTGAGAAAAAAGTTGCTTAAAAAAATTAAATGTTGTCTATATTTCATACAAAATTACACGAAAACAACTCATATTTTCGAAAAATTGTACATAACTTTGCTCCAAGATCTGTCTTTGAACAACAAAATTTTATTAGGGAAAAGTCTTTAATGTTGATGTAAAAGGAAGGGGACAAAAAACATTATTTTTTGTAATATTCGAAATAACAGGGATTTCAACGAAAATGAGCCCTGAGCCATTATTTTAAGAATCCTTTACGCTGTCCGAGGATCAAGTTTACTCCAAATATTTGAAGCCTTTTAAGCCACTACAATAATTAAATACAATCACATATTCGTGAAAATATCAATTGTTTTACAAAATTTTATAACTTTGCCTTGATAACTCGGTGATGATAAAATGACATTGACCTTTTCTTCTCCTAAGTGCGGTTGCCTACGTTGATTGTAAATGAGGTTAAAGTGCAAATCGTGCTTTAAGTACTTCAATTAGCGAAGTTGCTTGAGGTTCTTAAAAGGAAGTACTACGAAGATGCCCATAAATGAAAAGTGTTTCGAAAATTCTTGAAGCAGTATTTCTTGGTACAGCGGAATTTCATGGAATTTATTTAGAGAGATAATCATCACCACAGTGCATATTCTAGCGGACCACATGTATATTTGCTAACGGGGAAATACGTCGAACGTAGTACGTGACACGTCGCACATAAATCATAACCGTGCGTAGTCCTCTTGCTTAATCTGATGTCTAATAACGCACAGTTTACACTATAGCTTCCTTGTATTGTGCAGATAAATTCTACCGTTTAAGTTCTCCATTAAGCCTCCTTTAAAGTAAGTGAACGCTACCTGCAATCTCTGAAAAGAACAAAACGGGAGAACAGTTTTTCTTATACTTTCAAATATAATGTAATATCACAAAGGAAACCATGATTCATGGGCTCTTAACTGCATCGGTTCAAAGGATCATGGTATGAAAATTCACTGTGATAACATTCACACTCCGGATTGTCCAAGAATAAAGAAAGAAAGAAAGAAGGAAAAAGAAGCTGCTGCATAAATTCCAGATTTTCCGGCCACACGTGTTAAAACTCGCTGTCCGGCACGCGGAAAGCGATGCGTAAGTTATTCCAGAACTCCAGTCCTGCACAATCTTCTTGATTACCAGGCATAGTAGTAAAGTTCCGACTGTGCGAGTCATTCTCATGCTTTTCTGTTACGTTGGAAAGGCTATTCTAGAACTCATATGCATGAAGGAACTTTCCTCATTTAGAAGTCCTGGGAAGACAATGAAGGTTACAACACTTAGGCCAAGAGGAAACAGCTTCTGTAGATGGTTGCTAAGGAAACGGGTTCCTGAAGCATCACAGATGGTGAAATTACACGTTGAATACACTTAGTGGTCTTTTTGGGTATGTTTCTTGACACTTGTCAGAATTCAGGTTGAATAGCGATTTAAAGTCCTTTCCGTTTTACTACCATTGACAGCCTCGGCCGAAATTATGGAAGATAGAAAGATGATTATGAAAAGTAAATTTAAAATGCACAAATGGCCACGTTCTATGTGAGACTCGAACTCTTGGCCATTCGAACTGATGCAGCAAGGAGATTCCGTTTAAACAATATAGACAGTTTTTAAGAATGTGTAAGATGTCATCGACAAAAACCTGTAAGCATGTACGTACTAAATGGAGATTATTCCCCAGATTATGACATTGGGAACAATGTATTGCAACATACTCGGATTTTCATACTTGGAAACGATGCGTCCTTGGCCCTTAAAATGATGTTTCCGTGAGTCTAAAGAGCCACGATTTTTTTGTAAAGATGTTTGTTGTGGGGAAAGAAGTTTTGGAGGAGAGGTAGGGCAATTAGGGAACATGTGCGGACATGTTCGGGGGGGAAGTGGTAGGTGTATGCTCGAACAAATAGACCCTAGTTACGGTTCTTAAGAAACATTCTACAATACAGTTCTTTTCAAACTCTCGACTACAGTTTTGCAGAATTAGCAAACTTTTGTTACTTTCGTCGCATTTATATTACAAATGCTTTTAAACCTTTCATTAAAAAGGGTAAGTTCCCATTTGTTTATATCATCACATTTTAGGAAATTTCACATGTTCAATTTTATTACTTTAATTTTAAAATTATAATTTTAACAACTTTTTAAAGATTGAAATGATTTTCAGGGCAATCAGAATAAAATAAAACAAGCGTACCCGTGCGAGAACTCTTGCATGTTAAACTCCACCCTCTTCCCTATTTATCCATTTCTATATTAAACCTATAATATATCTTTTTCTTCAAGATCTTCTTATCCCCCCTCACTTGTTCTATATGTCTCCTTGTGATTGATAACAATACAATACACCCTTGTCAATATAAACTATTCTTACTTAACGTTGCATATTACCGAGCAGAGAGGCCGTGTAATTCAGTCGCATAGGATATCGAGTAATTAGTTTAATTTCACATTTTACACTTGCAGATTCTACAGGCTTTGAACAGGTGGGGTAGAATAGAGAAGAGTCGAACCTGCAAAAATGTAATAGAATGTTCACGAAGTTCTTAGATAACAGTATGAGGAACGTTTCTTTGAGACATTTGACCTCAAAAATTTAGTTTTTAAGGCCCTGAAATGCTTCTTTTAAGAGTTATTTAACGATATGGATAAAAAAATTCTGCTGAGTATTGTGGGTTGCATTAGACATGTATATTTTGATGCGTTTTTTTAAACAAATCCTTCATATTTTTTAAGTCAAAGTGCAATTCGTCACGTATCTGTGAAATTATTTTTCTTTGGAGACCTCATTTATAAAGATTCGTTGCGTGTGAAAGCCGCAATAGGTATCTATACTTCTGAAATAATATAAGAGACGATTAATAATACAGAAGACGATTAAAAAATGTTGCTTGTCCTCACAGCTCATAAATATCTTCTATCAACAACATTCACTGCTTTCATTCAATTCCCTAAACATGCGAAATTGGGTATTTTAATAACATCCTTCAATAACTAAACATTTATACAGTTTAAAATTATCTTCTTCGGGACATAACATGTAGTTTGGTTGCACAGGCGATCGGTGCTTCGAGGATACCTTCTGAGATCAGGTCAATTCCTCCCCTTCCGAAATAAGCATGACACTAGTGGTTTTCAGTGTAAGTTTCAGATTATTTCGGCAGCCACAACTATGCAAGTGAACTAAATGTATCTTTACCTAAAAATGAAGAATACGTCATTGTGTTTCAATTGGACATGACCCCGACAATTCCATTGTTAAACCCAAACAAATCGAAAAACCCTTCGCTTTTTATATTTGATCCGACTTAATTCGTTTTCAATTCTGATTAATATTGTGTTTACTTTAAAATATTTAAATTACGACGCATATTTCTCGCTTGACTTTGCCGGATCATGCTGCATTTACTTTTCACAATAATATGCGTAAAACAACAATAAAGTACTCTATTTGGGCAGGACCTGTTCGTAGTGATGATGTGTGCACGTGATGTTTACTCTTGCCCATGCTGAATATCGGCGGGCAAGACGCGGTACGAGTATTGATGAATCAAATTAGCAAACAATATGTGAAATGTCTATTGAAGCAATCATACTGTCATTGCAGAATTCTTTGAAAACAGAGAGGGTACCTGTCATCTCCTTGTATGAGTTATTTGAATGTAGGATCAGTATCTATCACTCACCATTACCAACTCGGTTCCAAGTTGAAATTTAACATTACAAAATTAAATATTATGACTGTGAAACTCATATTATCTTCTTAATGAATAAAAATTGGACTGATGTATGTGAGTGAATTTTTGTAATAACTTTTAAATCATGACTGGATCGATTGTTCCCAAATTTTGCACGAACACTGTAGCGCAGCCGACAGAAAGATTAGGAGGGCTCGTGACACCAGAATGCTACCACAACTTCAGTTGCATTAAAGCATTTGCGCTACTCCTAGGCAGGGCACTGTTGCCTGACGAGGTGGAGCGAGGCCGATCGGGACCGAGCAGAGCGAGGTGCGGGCAAAACGGGGAGCGGGCGAAGCGGGGAGCTGGCGAAGCGGGGAGGTGGCGAACCAGGAAGTGGGCGAAGCGGCGAAGGGGTGAAATGGGGAGCTGACGAAGCGGGGAACTGGTGAAGCGGGGAGCGGGAGAAGCAGGAAGCGGGCGAAGCGGGGAGCAGGCAAAGTGGGGAGCTAGCGAAGAAGGGATTGGGTGAAGCGGGGAGCGGGCGAAGCGGGGAGCGGGCGAAGCGGGGAGCGGGCGAAGCGGGGAGCGGGCGAAGCGGGGAGCGGGCGAAGCGGGGAGCGGGCGAAGCGGGGAGCGGGCGAAGCGGGGAGCGGGCGAAGCGGGGAGCGGGCGAAGCGGGGAGCGAGCGAAGCGGGGAGCGGGCGAAACGGGCAGAGCAGGCTGAACGTGAATAAATTCCCGGGCGACGTGGGTTTACTTCCATTAGTAATCACCGGCGTTGACATATTAATTTACCACAATTACGAATTAAGCAGGCACCTCTCGCCCTGCCCTCTCGGCCCGTCTCCGCTTGCCATGTTTCCGCCGCACTGATTGATTGATTGATTGATTGATATATTATTTCATGTTTATAGGATTGTCAAGTGCTATGGACATTAGCTCCGCTTGAAGTGCGTGCCTTTGTCACGGGAGGGGGTGGTGTTTTTCCCCCTATGGGTACTGAGATGCGGCGCGACCTACGCGCCTGCGTTTTCCCTTTCAAGATATCTCACCCCCACTAGTCACCTGACGTGTTGTAGTGTACTAGTGCAGGGAAGTGAGAGTAGGAAATGGATGAAAAAGGAGAGATTGCGCGCGGTTCGTGGTGCGTTCGTTCTCCGTATCACTCAGGCATTCGCCGGGGTTTCGGAGAAACCACTGAAAAATACCGATCAGGAAAGCAGGCCGCAAGAGATGTACACACTGCGGCTGAATTCGTCCTAGCTATGTAGTTGATGTCAAAAGCCCTGCCTATGTCGAGACCTGAACAATGGTCCCGGACTTCCTGGTCTACTCCCAAAAGAATAAAAATCTCATTTTTAAGGTTCTTAATTTATTTTTCTTTAATCTTGTAACAAAATATTGTTTTTTTATGGCGATATTTTCTTCCATTTTGTTCACTATAATCCATTTCTCACAGAAACATTTGGTATTGGTTCATTCCAAATTTTTAAAAACCAATCTCATGAGACATTTCAAAAAAACAAAAGACATGGTGGTCGCTGAGTGAGCTTTATATATTGCCTATTAGACATTTTGTCATCCTTTCCTTTTTACTGGACTTTCAGAAGATGATGAATGTTCGTAATGTCCCTGACTTAAACAACATTTGTGTGTCGTCATAACAATGACATGTAATCTCTGGGACACTTCTAGAAATGTCTCAAGAGAAGTATAAACGTCAGTAATATTTCATACTCAAATCCTTGACAAGATTACTCATACATTTTTTTTAAACCATGAATAATAATAGGGTTAATACATATCTTTTGAGTATTCTTATAGTAATGCATAACATTTACATTTTTACATCACATGTAATAAGCACTAGGCAATTTTACTCTTGGAAGCCGTTTTATATCGAAATATTTTTAGAACTGAAAATCGTATCTTTTGGTGAAATGTGTAGTTCATTATTTACAGAGTGTGGCAAAAGGATTGACGTACTTTAAACACTGAATTTCAGAATAATGTAGTAGACCTACATGTTGTTACAAGTGTAATAAGTAGTGTTCGAGTTGTAATAAATAGTGTAAATGTTCGTACGTGAAAAGGGCATATAGGGGAACAAGAATTAGGAAGATCGCTCGCGGTCCGTTGCCCGTTTGATGAGCATTCTGCTCCGACAACAGCCTGATATTGATCGAAGAAAACAAAAAACTACCGATCAGAGGAGCCAGTCGCAAGATGTTCCTCCAGACAGAGACAGAATTTAACCTGGCAATGTCGAACAGCTGCCACTGTCGGGACTCGCATCCTAGGACCCCCGGGTGAGAGGCGCTGCGCCGGCAATGAATGCCGTCACTGAGATATAACAGTCACTGAGTCTCTTTGTCCTTGTCGTAGTTTTGTCATTGTCAATCGTAAGGAGTAATACGAATTAAAATTAATAGAAAGGGACAAACAACCGTAAATTAAACAATGCATTAAGACAATGCAGAAGCACTACTGAAACTAAGAGAACGTTAACTCTTAGAGAAGATGAATAACTACATTCGGGAACACCAAAATAGATACTCGCAATTAAAGTACACTTCCATTCTTTTATTAAATATTAGTTCATTTGTATCTAGAAATACTTTAGTATTACATTTTTTCAAAAGCAAGTGTTATGGTTTACGCATTATTTTAATGTTTTGATTTTTAATAATATTGATTGTCTTTGTATAATTTTTCATTAGAATTAAGGGGCCCCATTGATTGGTTATACTTAGGACTCTTTAAGATGTTAATCCTGTCTGTAGAATACCATGATAAAAAGAGACGTATAATTGAAAATGGATAAAATACGTCCAACTTGTAGAGAAAAACGTTGCTTCTATAACTCATGTCGTTAAGAACTTTTAATATATTCAAATATATAATTTTTAGGTTATCATACAAGATAAATTTTCCGGGCTGGTAGGCCGTGGTCCAGTTGGCCTTAGAGAGCCAAACGTTTCGTCCACAACCACGCAGTGTCCGGGGAGGCAGCTGGCTGGCGGGTGGCCGCCGACCCGGACACTGCGCCCGCGAACCTGCCACCACTGTAGTCGTGGACGAAACGTTTGGCCCTTCAAGGTCAATTAGACTACGACCTACCAGCCCGGCAAATGTCTCTTATTTTGATTCCGGCATTGAAGACCTACTATGACCTTCATAGGGTATCATTTCTAATAGCGTATCACACAGTATTATGTTACTTAATGTATTCAAAACTTTTTTATAATTTTGATATCTGATTTGCAGGTGAAATATTTTTTGTACGAACAAGAAAGATTATGTTAATGTATATACTATTAAATATTAGCAACTAGTGATTTTTAAGCGCGAGGTGCGTGTTCTACGTGGTGCGTGCTCCGCGTCGCCGTCCTCACCTTCACCCTGCCTCAGTAAGCTTCGCACTTGTCGCTTCCCGATTTCGCTTCTGCCGTGGCCAAGACAAATGAGCCACTAAACGCGAGGTGCGTGCTCCGCGTGGCCGTCCTCACCTTCGCCTTCCTCACTAAGCTTCGCACTAAATGCATCCTGATTGACTGCACATCTGCCGAGGCCAAGGCAAATGAGTCACTAAGCGCGAGCTGCGCGTGGCCGTCCTCACCTTCGCCCTGCCTCACTAAGCTTCGCACTCAATGCATCCTGATTGACTGCACTTCTGCCGTGGCCAAGGCAAATGAGTCACTAAGCGCGAGCTGCGCGTGGCCGTCCTCACCTTCGCCCTGCCTCTCTAAGCTTCGCACTCAATGCATCCTGATTGACTGCACTTCTGCCGTGGCCAAGGCAAATGAGCCACTAAGCAGGAGGTTCGTACTCGCCTACCCGTCCTCACCTTCATCCTGCCTCACTAAGCTTCGCACTCATCGCTTCCTGATTGCGCTTCAACCGTGGCCAAGGCAAATGAGCCACTAAGCGCGAGGTGCGTACTCCGCGTGGCTGTCCTCACCTTCGCCATGCATTATTATCTTTCACACTCGACGCCTCCTCCACGCAAATGTGCCACAAAGCGCGCATCGCATTCCAGTCCCGAGCATCGTACCGTTCACATCGCAGAGCGCTCGTAAAAGTCGGTACACCAGCGTCGGTACGAGCCCGCGGTACTTACCAACCAGATTATATTTCATGTGCGTCTAGTTTTAAGTACATTAAATAGCGAATACTCAATGTTGATGCAGTGCATCGAATAACTTTCACTAATGTCATTCGATGCGAATTCATCAACAGGCAACGTAGTCAGCAATACTCTTAACGTGCTACACTACACCAGTAGTATTCCGCATAGCAAATTTATCAGTTTACCAACCTCAAACAGTGAAGGTGTTACATACGAGGATACAGCCATGGAATCATGCACATCAGAAACTTCATGTTATCAAGATCCATCGCAAAATACAACGCTTGTAACTTTAGGCAGCGTGCATCAGGGGGATGCCAACATCAACCAAAGGAAAAGGTCAGTAGTCGAGGACGCTAGCAACAGTGATAACAAAAATACAGAGTAGGTGCGAGTGTCTGTGACAATGACTGAAGTTATACCACAGCGGTAACAAATATACCATCCGCAGACGGTTCCGAATTTCCCATAGGCTTCATAGCCCAATACTTCAATAACGAAAATGAGGCCTCAGACTTACAATCCTCTTACAATGTCCCAATAGGCAATAGATTTTCAGAATTAGCCTAGAAGGAAACCTATTCTCTTCCCCCAGATAACCGTTTCAAATATCTAAATTCTGATTAATCTCCACAGTCTATTATAACCTCCTAAAGTCCTCGAATTTTCATTGCCGAGCTGACAAATATCAACTCTTTTGTTTATGAAATTAAAATTAAAGTATATAAAACTTCATAGCTGAACAAAAAAATAACAATGTGAAAATACATTCGGCACAACTAAAGATTTTCGCAAAATCATAAAATATTTAATAAACATTAATAGAAAATTCTACTCCTTCAATGTCCCAGCAAACAAAAACTTTTCGGTAGTATTCAAAAATGTCCACCTCTCCATAACTGATAGTGAAATCATGCAAGCTTTAAAATATCCTCCCGTTAATTTTAATCCCCCCTTTCATTTCTTTTTTTGCAATTTTATTAGCTATTTGTCTGTAATGATTAAAATTCAAATGTATCTATTAATTACATTAATCTCCCCTTTTGCATTGTATTTTTTGTAATGTCATTTGTTACTGGTATCTATATTAATATTCCCTGGCATTTCCTATTGTGTAATTGAATTTGCTAATTATTATAATTTTAAATGTAACTATTATTTATATTAATCCCCGCTTTATCTTATTTTGGATTTTCTTGGTCATTTTTTATATTGTAATTTATGTATATTTGTAGATTGATGGTGACGGCAAAGCCGTCGAAACCCGGCTATCTAAATGTAATAACGTCAATAACACCGCATCAGAATTTCCACAATTACATAATGAATTCAACCTCGATCTCATCATTCACCGCATTACTTAACTATCCCGTAACAGCAAACTTGGGGAAAATATATAACCAGGACAAAATATAAGATGCCAAGACAGCCTTTCGGAAATGATCCTGGTGCACACGACCAACGTTAAGGATTCGGAGTAATAGTCACGAAGTCGGGCTTGTTACTTTGAAAATAACACGAAAGCGTAAGAAAGACGCAGTGAAAGAGGCGCAGACTTCGCCAAAGATTCCTGGATAGCAAGCATAAGTGGAAAAGCTCGTCGTTCACTCTTTTGGTTTCAGAACGTGACCCTCCATCAATTCAAAGATAGCGGCGGAAATTTAAAAATAAAATCCCTTCTTAGCTAGGAAATAATCACTTTTCGTTCTCTACAAACCATTCCGTTTCGCGGCTTAAACACTCCCACATATCGGCGCGAAATATTCGCAGCCTGCCATACACAATCCAACCTGCCACACACATTTTCAAGAACACGTTTCAACGGAGTAATCAGTAAGAGAGCAACGGTTTGAAACTTATGGTGTAGTGGACGAAAAGAATTGCTTTCTGCAGGCAACGCATGCTTTCTCCTCGAGGTCTCGTGCCGCATGCTTCACGTGACACGCCGCGCCGCGCCCTGCCGTGTTTGCATGGACGTGGGTAGCCCGTACGTTAAAGCTGACAAGCGACACAGACCTTCGCGTGGTGCGCGAGACTTCGCCCCCTCTGCTTCCATCTCCACCTCCATCTCCACCTCCATGTTCCACCTCCATGTTCCACCTCCATGTTCCACCTCCATGTTCCACCTCCATGTTCCACCTCCATGTTCCACCTCCATGTTCCACCTCCATGTTCCACCTCCATGTTCCACCTCCATGTTCCACCTCCATGTTCCATCTCCATGTTCCACCTCCATGTTCCACCTCCATGTTCCACCTCCATGTTCCACCTCCATGTTCCACCTCCATGTTCCACCTCCATGTTCCACCTCCATGTTCCACCTCCATTTTCCACCTCCATTTTCCACCTCCATTTTCCACCTCCACCTTCACTTCCACCTCCACATCCCCTCCTTCTCCACTTCTCGCCCTCTACTTCATCCTCCCCTTCCGCTTCCACCCACACTTTCACCTCCACTTCCACCTCCCCTCCATTTCAACCACCCCCTCCTCTTTCACTTTTACTTCCTCTTCCAACTCAGCCTCCGCCTCCATCTCCGCCTTCTCACATACCTACGAGTCTGCTTTGGCTTTGACTCTCAGCGACGGCGTCCGTCTTCGTTTGTGTGTCCGCCTTCGTCTCCTCGGCGAAGCGTCTCCACCGCCGTCTCCACCCCATTATTCACCTCTGCATCACGCACGTCCTCCCTATCGTCCTCCTCCTCCCCACGACCCTCGTCCTACGGGCTCCACCTCCTCCGCCTGCTTCTCCTCTGCCGCCGCCGCCATCAGTAACCCGCGGCGGTCCCCCGACCGCCGCCGCCGCCGTCGCCGCCGCCGCCGCCGCCGCCGCCGCCGCCGCCGCCGCCATTGGATTTGCGACCGCAGCTCTCGCAGCCCCCGAAGCCCCACTGGTGGCACAGCTTTGATGTTTCCGTGGAGCACGCCCGACGCCACTCGCATGTAAATGCTTGTTCTCGGCTAGCCTCCATTTTGATCTCCTTCAGCACTCTGCTTTACTAATACAGTTCCATTCTCACATCTAAGAATATTTCTGGGCCAATCCAATTTAACTATTTTAGATGCGATTCCTCCTTATTTTGGAACCCACTCTCCGATTCATCAGGACTTCTTCATATTTGTAATACCGCAAATAAAATTCGTAGAAAGTAGATGATGAACTATATCGTCAATATGTCAAAATTGAAGAAAACAAGCAATGCATCATCAGTGTATAATAAAACGCGTGGGCGCAGCAAATATACGAAGCAAAATTTCTTCCCCTTGCTCAACAATCTACCCTTTACAATAATATTAATAACAATATTAATATATTTTTATACGATAATATTTATACGATGATGTTTATATTATAATACAATTTATATTTCCTGCGTTATCTCTCAAAACTACAGATACGAATACTTTGCGGGTAACAAAATGAAGAGTTATCCTTTTTGCCGTATATCTCAAGTGATCAGCCCAGATGAGGTCGCTTCGAATTATTACGCCCATCTATTTATAGCTACGAACCTCAGGAATTTTTATTTCTGCTCATTGTGTTTTGGAGTACTTCCTGTGTTCGAGCCTTCGTTAAACTAATTGTTTTACTTTTATCTGGATTTATTTTCAATTTTTTCTGGGTCCATTTCAACAATTCATCAATAGGTTTTTGCTTCAGATCAAAGTCGGATTTGTCTTTAATTTTTCGATTCACAATGCAGTCGCCCACGGAAAGTCTGATTGTCGATGGAATTTCCGAACTGATATCGTTAATATACTCAAGAAAATAGGAGCGGTAATAACATGCTTCCCTCAGGGACAGCGGACGTCACATAAACCTCGTCGGATAGAAAGTCATGAATACGAACTTGATGTGTCCGACCGCAGAGAAATACAATAATCCAGACCTTCGGGGCTACTTCCGAATCGATCGTTTTATTAAGAAATCTAAAATCATTGTTTAGTTTGGTGCCTTTCCGACCATTTCTGGTGTCTTATTATTTCTGGTCATGCTCAGTGGTTGCAGGACGATTTGTGTTGAATTTTTGGATTGTTTTATGTTACCGGGCGTGTCAAATTCTATGGTTATTAGTACCGTAAGTGAATTGCAAATTTTATTTCGAGAAGGAGCGGGATTCCTCCATAACTGGAACGTGGAGCGCCGACCTTCACAATGGCTTGCGGGGTTTCTCTTTCCACGGTATCTCCATGAGTGAGGCAAGTTTCAAGTTCCCTACTGGACTTCCGTCACGTGTGGTAATGAAGTGCATATAAGTTGAAGTGTGTCTGTTTGTGAGTGTGTAAAGGGAGAGGAAGGAAAGATTGCGCGCGGTCCATGGTCTGCTTGTTGCGACATTGCTCCCGCATTCGTCTTGAGAAATCACGCAAAGTGATCAGCATGCTGCTAGGGTTCTTCTCTGAGCAGAGGATAAATTGGACCTAGGTAACCAGCTAGTGCTGATTTTATGCTTGTGAGTTGAAATGTCTGCGCAAGGATAAACCTAGGAAAGTGTATTCTGAGTGGCCACCGAATGCCACGAAGCACCACCGCGGGCTCTACCACCGCATGAGTGCCAGGTGCGACCGACGGAGGCAGCACCGTGGCGGTCGCACCGGACATTGACCCAGCTATACTTTGTTTTTTCTGACGTGGCGGCTGAGGGTAATATCTCCAAAATGGAATTCGACACGACTTTTTGAGTCATTCTCAGTCCTGCCGCTAGAGTCGCTTGATCTGCAGCACTGCTTGATGCGGTCGCGATCATGCGACGTCTTCCGGCAGGACTGAGAATGACTCAAAAAGTCGTGCCGAATTTCATTTTGGAGATACTACTCTCAGCCGCCAAATTAGAAAAACCCAAGTATAAACTGAGACGGCCAGCAGCGCCCCGCCGGCCCCTGCCTGCCGGAGGGAAAAAGCCTGGCCTCCCCTCGCTAGGAGCCGAATATAAAAGGCCAGCGCGACCCAGGTGTCGGCTCCCCACTGCGCATTGATCACATAAAAAAGATTGCAACTTTATTGAAAAAGCACTAACTTGGAAAACACACTCAATTCCGAGATCGCTTAATACCAACCCGACAGATGGTCGAATTGCAAACGACCTAAGCACTTGCTGAAGTAAGGAAATTGAAACAGCACAATGAGATTTTAAACATAAACTTTGTATTTTGCACACAATGCACCCGCCGGCTGGTTAAAGGCTTACTCACCCTCCGTTTTTCTCTATATTTTGCAGGATTGGACGTAGATGCACCTAAAGGGTCGGAATGGTCACACCGCAGTGCCGTGAAGGCTATTTTTGTTTATCTAATGGATACCGTGACCATTGAAATTTCTTACAGCTTCTTCTTGTTGATTTATGGAAAATAAAGTTGTTTTTAAACCTGAAATAGTTGTGTATTAAATTGATTATCATTTGATGTAGAACAGAAAGGAAGTCAAATGTCACGTTTCCATATTTTTTATGTACTCAAAAAGTAAATTAGTTATGGAACAAAACTGCTCGAGAAAATTTGCGTCATTCCGAATCTTCTCAACGATTATACTCTTTCTGCCCGACCTGTCCCTTTCATCGACGTCCTCGCCAAGGCCCACGGATATTTCTATGGTTCTGCAGTTTGTTCCCTCTCCTACGCGTTTAGAGTCACATCTCAACACGGGCCCGGTGGTTGTCAGAGCAGATCTTCTCAAGTTTGATTTTTAACAGGTGTAAAAGAAAAGGTGACTGTGGAACCCTTCTAATCACCTCATTTTGAAGTTACGTTTTCATTTTCATTTTGTTCTATTACTATGCTAATCTCTTAAGGGTTGGTTCAACTTAAGAATTAAGCAGAACCACCCCTGCGTTATGAGAGGTGGCCCTTGCCCTTTTAGGGATTCATCAGGCTCAGATCACCATCACTATACTAATATAAACATCATATTGAAGGAAGATGCCTCTGTTCGGTTTTGCGATTTATGAACGGCCCCCAGCCCATTCCAGACGCCCCTTGAGCTCCTAGCAAGCCCCCAGATGACAGGCACCTAGAGTGCTGCTGGTAGAGCTTCATAAATACGACCCTTAGATTCCCACAGAGGGCTTCGGTTTCTCTACCGCCGTCCTCTTTATGCGTAATACAATATTCGAGCGCTGCCTTAAACATTACAGCTCATTTTACGTAATAAATTCTTCGATATTAAAACTTTTTAATGTGTCTGTACAATACATCATTTGCGGTGCACTGATTGGAAGTGAGAATACATGTGTCTACTACCGTAGACCGTTGAACTGCTTACCTCACCTACATCATTTGCATATGTGTTGGCTTCCGTGTGAGCAGTGTTAACGCTCGCAGAAAACTCTTTCTCATTCTTCGCGCGTGCCCGCTGGTGCTCTGTGTGCCTCCACGGGTGCGCCGCGCGGTGCCAAATTTCGCGTCATGTGCCGTGCGCTACCCTCCGCAATAAGTCACGGTCACACATCAGACGGTCAGGAGAGAAGCGACATCGACAACACAACATCGATGTTGCCAGACATTGATGTTCAAAATAGAAACATCAATGTTAAGAACACATCGACCAAAAACAATCGATGTTTTTAAACACCGAAGTTTGAAAGCTGATCTAGTCACCTCCAACATTAAATTCGAGCGCAACAAAATTTATTTTGACAGTGGTCGTGTTTATGTACAATTAAAATTTAACTCAAAATTAAGCTTTAAAACTCCTCTCCATTAGCAAAATAGGATGAAAGACGAAGGATGTACTGAGATATCAGAATCATTTCGGCCGAGGGATGGTCTGCTCGATGAAAGAAGTCCAAACCGCGTTCGCTTGGTTCAACACATAAACAGGTGATTATAAGAATTTTTCATCCAAGAACAAAACATCGGAAACTAAAAATATGGGTCACAATACATTCATGTTTAAAAACATCGGCTTCAAAACATCTATGTTTGAATCATCGATGTTTGAATCATTGATGTTTGAATCATCGATGTTTGAATCATCGATGTTTGAATCATCGATGTTTGAAACATCGATGTTTGAAACATCGATGTTTGAAACATCGATGTTTGAAACAGGGATGCTTAACAATATCGATGTTTAAAACGACATTTTATAGAAATATCGTCGCTTTGAAAATATCGACATCAATGTCGCATTCCTAACAATCAGGTGAAGACTTGCACAGTGTTCTAGAAATAATCGTTGTCGGAAATGTCGTTGGTGTGAATTTCCTACGTACACAACTAGTGATAATATTTGGCTTCAACAGCTCTTCAAATCTATTGGTCAGATTCCAGAACAAAATTGGAATTAACCGTTTTTTCTTAGCTCTTGTGACAATCTGAAGGCAACTGTACCCTACTACTCACTGGAATGTAAGGTATAGCCTCGGTTTTCTTGATAAATCCGTTCAAAAAAGTCTGCCAGAAATTGAATGTATGGAAACTGACGCAATATTTTCCTTAAAATTAATGTAATCCAAATAATCCGTCCCAGTCGCCGAAAAATATAAACAAACACATCTTATATATCAGGTTCACACTTTGCTGCGAGTTCTTTCTTGTGTTTATCGTGTTTCTCACATTCTTGAACGAACAGCTGACACTCGGAACTTTCTTTGGATCTTTATATAGCAGTTGCACTGAACAAACAAGCAAAAAATAAGAATAAATATTGCTAAATGTTTCGAATGAATGCGTGAGGTGCTCACTCAAGCAAAGGCAGCAAAGGCAGACTCAAGAGAAACAAAGGCAGACTCCTCACTTGCGGACAAATGGGATGCTTTGTGCGGTCCCTAATCCCAGGAAAATAAGTACTCAAATCAGGCGAGCAGGCGGACACATTTGGTTGGATCCATTCTGCTTTGTACAAAAACCCAGCTGATGTATGACAACTAGAAGAAAATTTCGAATAAGCTGTTGTCTAAACCGGAGAAGTAAGAAAACTAGTGAATTCGTATACTGAGATTTTACTATAACTCGAAAAATATTCTCCGGGCCCCTCTAAAACGGATCAGCAGGATCAAGGCTCTGCGTAACTCAACACAGATAAAACCAAAGGACAAACACGGATATCCGTGACGGATCTCGAATCCGGAGCCCTTCGAACAAAGATATTGAGTTGGAGCTTGTGTTATTTTTTAAAGCGGTCAATCTGATCGAACTCGAGACCCTACGAGTTTGAAACGGATATTTTGATTTGGGGGAGGGGGTGGTACATGAATTCTTAACAGCATATTCTAATTTTTCTCAAAAATGTCTCCAAACTTTTTCACTTAATTTTGACCTCGGATGTCGTAAAGGACAGTTAAAAGAATAGAACATATTACATTTTCGTTGAAATAACTAATTTTCAAAATTACAAAAGTTTAAAATTTATTCGTAGTCAGTACAACTATAATAATAATAATAATAATAATGTACAACTACAATAATAAAGCTAGTGATTTTTTATTTAATGAAATCTATTCTTCAAAGACAGATCTAGAAAAAAAGTCATGTTCAATTTTTCGAAAATATGAGAAGTATCCTTATAATTGTGCGTGAAACATGGGCACTTTTTAAACTATTTTCTCAAAACTGGCTTCATTAAAAAACAGTATCCTCATATGAAACAAAGGACTGTAAAAATGGAACTGGTTTCAATTTTTCCCAACTCTGTATTTTCGAAAATTGCAAAAAATTAACAAAGGGGCAATACTGAAGACAGGGATGTTTTTCTTAAATAAAATCTGTTCTAAAAACTGAGATATTTAGAAAAGGTCATGTATAGTGTAAAAGCTATTATTTTTCAAATAATTTCTGATTGAATACAAAGAAATTTATAAAAATGTCAAAAAAGACTCCAAATTATTTATTTAATTTCTTTTCTGTGGATAGACTAAAGGGCTAAGTTCGTTGAACACACTGAATTTTTGAAAATTTCGGAAGTTAGAAATAATGCGAGAAAGTGTGTATTGATGCAACTCTACTACTTTTATTGGCTTTCTATTCCGGTGCGAAATACGAATGGTATATCGAATTTTGATAAGACTTAACGACTATTTATATTTACTTCACGTTGCAATCATATTTCTACATTACTTCAAATCTTGTGAGCAAGAGTTTGGCAGTTACCCCGTAGACTCATAGATCATACACTTGCCAATAAGCATTTGTTTTACGAGATTGATTGATGTTCTGATAATGGCGAGAAGTGCGACTACTCCGAAACGGTGCTGGAGGTCAAATGTTCCGAGCTGCCGCCAGCACCTGTCGTAGAAGAGATCTGGTCTGACGAATGACGAGGAGATTCTGCTGAGTTGTGACAACTTGGCGTGTAAATGAAGCTTTCACTTAAGCACTGATGAAGCACCAAAATTCGATTTTATTTCTTTTAAATCCTTAAACCTTAAACTAACGATAAGTTAGAAGATAGCAGCAAGAAGTTTTTCCTTCCAAATGTTACATATAATGTTATACCGCCGAATTTCTCCTTGCAAACGTTACACATAATGTTATACCGCCGAATTTTTCCTTGCAAACGTTACACATAATGTTATACCACCGAATTTATCCTTGCAAAGGTTACACATTATCAACCATTACACAAGCATCAAAATTCGATTTTCTTTCTTTTAAACTTTAAACTAACGATTAGTTAGAAGATAGCAGCAAGATTGTTTTCCTTCCAAACGTTACGCATAATGTTATACCGCCGAATTTCTCCTTGCAAACGTTACACATAATGTTATACCGCCAAATTTCTCCTTGCAAAGGTTACACATAATGTTAAACCGCCCTCCCTTCTCCGTATTTCTCTCTCTTCTCTATCTCTCCCTCCTCCCTCTCTCTTCTCTTCTCTCTCTCTCTCTCTCTCTCTCTCTCTCTGACACACACACACACTGCTGAATCCACACTGGGTTTCTGAACTGTCAATCACGCACATGCATATCTTCTTGAGTATTTCAGGATCACGAGGGCTGAATTGCACAGGAATGGATCAAATAATGGGAATTGGGACATATCAGAAAGAAGGTAAGTGAGTTAACGTACTGCTTCGTCTGGAATTGCTGCGAGGGAAACTCAGAATCGACCCATATTCAAGAAGCGGGTTTCCAGCTATCTCATCCAGGCAGTGGCATCGTCTTACCCTTCGGCATGCGAAACGAGGACTTTCGTGTCTACGAAGCTACAGTGGCGGATTTGAATTTGTATTCGCTGACGTTCTCAGTTATTGTGTATTCAGTTTGTTCTATAAGGGCACAATTAATTACGTAATTATTGTAAACGTATTTTTTTCTTCAATGAATGTCTATCAATTATTATTAACTCAACCAGAAACATTACAGAAATGAAGGAACAGCGATCCGAAGTACTCTCGCTTACTATATTAATGATGTAAATATTCTAGTATAGCAATATCCCAACTGTATTTTATAAGGTAAGCTTCTGTCAATAGATTTTTATTGTAAAATGTATTACAAATTATGCACTATAAATTGTTAAAATGTACAATTAAAAACAGGTCTGAGGATGGCTCTAAGGTGTTTACGGAATGTCATAAAAAATACTATATGTAACAATATACGCTATAGTAAATTATTCTTGAATGTCAAAAATAAAAAGTGGAACTGGTTGTGTTAATAGTAATTATTGTTAGTACTACAAGATTCAAGGGGTATTTTTAAGTTATAGTTTTTAAAATTTTAAGTGGTATTTTTAAGTTATTTTTGAGATTCTTTCCTTATTTTAATAAAGAATTTTATGATGATGCAAAGATAAAAAACATGTATCATGTTAAGTAAAATTGTATTATGTCTTTTTCTTGAAGTCGATTCAATATCTTTATAAAAAAAAGTATATTAAAATGAATTGTTGAGTCACACAAAGTCCTGTCCTTTTTGTGCTCGTGTACCTAACTCATTCTAAAACGTTTAGAATCCATTTTCATTTCAAAAATTAATTTAGAAACATTAACAGCCAGTTATGATTATTCTCTCATGGGGATTTACTAAGTATATCTTGCATTGTAGAAGCATGGTACTTGAACAGTAAGATCGACATGTATGCATATTTTCCGTTTTAATAAATTGGTAGTTGGATATTTTTCCTCCACGAACCACAGTGAATTGACGGAGTTCTTTATTAGCGTTATAAAAAACAAAAAACGAAATTGAAAAGTTCCAAGCTAATTGGATCGCTGATGTAATGTTGACGTAATATTTGACATTTACGAATACTTCTATCCCTATTTGCTTTCATAAACCTTGCTTTTCATATTTTGAAATGACATTGCGTTCTGACGAGTTGGAATACGAGGTATTATCCATAGAAGGATATTTCGCATTGATTCTGTTCGGTTCGACGAAGTTATATTTTACATCTCCAGCAATGGTCACTTTTATGTGACTCCTCAATAAAATAAACTGTCAATAATTTTACGTCGCGGTACAAACATGAGTGAAATAATGTCTAGAAACAGGATATACTAAAACTAAACAGACTTTTAGTAACTGCCTGTTTTCTTTTCTCACCTCCATCAAAACGTCCATAAAACGATCACTATCCTCGTGATTTTCCTTCTATATAAATTAATTCAAAGGAAGAAATAAAAGAGGTCATCTTCGTCAACATATATTGGCCCAAATGGATTATACAATGAACACATCAAAGCTACGGAAAAAAAGTTAATAGAAACGTGGACAGAGATGTTCAAGAAATGCATGGAAAACGGAGAAATACCGGAAGCATGGAGAAAACCGACCATAAAATTATTATACAAAGGAAAAGGGGACGCAGACGACCCCAACTCGTACAGAGGAATTGCACTGGAAAACAATGACTTCAAACTATTCTCAAAATTAATCACGGAGAGACTTGTAATGGAGACGGACCACCTAATTCCGGAACAACAATACGGATTCAGGAAACAAAGAAACACCCTCTACGCGACTACGTCAACATACATAGTATGTTGAGTATGGTATAAAAGAGGGCATCTACGTCAATATACATAGTATGTTGACGAAGATGACCTCTTTTATTTCTTCTGATAAGAACGTCAACAACACCAAATCAGAATTCCCATAACTCAGAAGATCTGATGAAACAGGACGTTAGATTATTAAACATTGCATCTTTAAGGATTGGATGTTGCGATTCGATAACATTTGTGACTGTTTTTTCCTTGTCAAGAGTAATTGGCAAATGGCACCCTTCATTATTCAAAAGAAAATAATGAAGTTAATCACCATGAACACTTCATAATTATTAGTACTTACTGGAATGTTTTACCTTTCTGTTGGTCTGCGATGACCAGCTATTTGGTTAATCATTACTTCGGTAAACATTAATTTCGTTAAAGTACTTTTGACGCTTTTACAAGCAGGTTATATAAACTTAATTACTATATATAAACACGATTCACTATGAAGTCTGATTTAGTCGGTCTTTGCTTACGTCCTCATTTGATGCGACAATGAAGTAACTTTTATCAATAGAGTATTAACGTTTGATACATACGGAATCAAATAGTATTATTAAATTGTCATATTTGGATCGGAAACAGAATAATAGAGTCGCGAGGCAAAAGAAGTTAACTTACTGTTTCTACTCTGAATCTATTCTCTTTCGGTTTCTTACCGAAAGGCCACACTGAAAGTCATTGTCCATACACTTTTCCTTTCCAAACTACCTTTATATGAAATATGTGGTATTACCCACATTGTATATCCTCTTACCTTAAATATCGATCGAAAATGTAGAAATACTGGCCTGATACGAAAGAATATTATTTGCTCACTTTCTTTCCAATTGAGTGTGGGTTCCACAGGGTTCGATCTGAGGCCCCTTCCTTTTCATTTATACGTAAAAGACATACCTTCATCCATTACAAATAGAAGAACCATTCTGTTTGCTCATGACACGAATATTATTGGCAAAATAGAAACAATAGTAGTACGATTTCAAATGTTTTAAATTGGTTTCGTAATAACAAATTAATAGTAAAAAAAGGGAAAACGGTTTAAATACAGTTTTGCATTTCAAACAGGCAGTCGCATATGACATTGAAAATGAACAATTTAGAATTTGCTGATGTTAATGTAATAAAATTTCTGGGTATCTCAATTCAGTCACACTATTCATGTAATTGAACATTGAATTGGGTACTAAATTTAGTTTATTATATTACGTATTCAGAATCCTTTCACATTAGGCCTTCATTCTGCTTTATTGCCTTGCGTGTATTTCTCGAATGTTCATTCCCGTCTTAGATGTGGCATTTTATTCTGGTGAAGCACTTCCTATATTACCCAGACTTTTATATTGCAGAAAAAATTTTATTAATAATAATCAAATGCCATCCTTGTGATTCCTGCAAACCTCCCCTTATTGAACTTGGAATTTTAGATTTTCCTTGCTTTTTTATTTACATTTCTGTAATTTTTTTTGTCAAAACTGAGTTAAGGGGGAAATATTTTCATGCAAAAGAGATATTTATAATTACAACACCGTCGAAGGAATCGTATTCATAAGGGGCCATTATTATCAGCTCGTTAAAAGACATTCACATTCAATACTTGTATGTTACTATACAATACATTACGAAATGATATTAAACAATTAATACCCAAGTAAAATATTTTCGCCTTCATAATTGTTTCTATAAGCATTAGTAACTATATTGATCATCAAAATAATAATAATAATAATAATAATAATAATAATAATAATAATAATAATAATAATAATAATAATAATAATAATAATGTCTTTATTAATGGCGAGGCTCAGACTATAGGGCCTGATCTTCCACCTAACCACTGAATCTACATCAATACAGAGTAGGAACATTTAAGAGGGGAAGGCAAGCTGTACATTTACGTCTGGGAGAGCAAAACTAGGTACCATTCCGGCATACGCTTTAAGCGAGTAAGCCTTAATCAGGATGGCAGCTTAGGGCCGAACATTAATAGAGAAGAATATGGTATGCATAGAAGGAAAAGATAAAGAAAAGATGTTCAGGGGAAGGGGTCATAAAGAATGGGGAAATCTGTGAGGGGAAAGGAAAGGAAGAAGAGGCGAAGAAAAGGAGTAAGAAGAAGTGGGCGGAAAAAATAAAATTATTCCAGAAACGGTACAGAAATGCTACGTTTGGTATACATTAGCATTATATATAAATATACAAGCATTTTTAACACCAGAGAATCACAATACACTATAATCACGGTATTTGATTAAGTGAGGTGAGTATTTAGTACACATCAGGTTGTAAACCAGATAAATCAGATCATGTTTTGAAATCCCAGGAACTGTAAATTGACCCTCATTTCGAACATTGTTTGTATTAGGCACAATAACATGGTCAAAGTTTACTTAATTACTTTACTCCAAGTAATTTTAGTGTGAAGATCAATATTGGTACTAGATGCGTTATTTCTCTTCGTAATCTTAAGAAAAGAATTATTTAGAGAAAATCGATGATCAGGAAAAAATCACTTGGAGAGAAGTTTCTAGGAGCAGTGGACGAGGAGCAGGAAACAAATCGAGCAGTAGAGCAGTTGAAAAGTAGTAGTATACAAATTAAATTCAAGAAGAAAGAGATGAAATACAATTTTACTGAAGGGCAGAGTAAAAGAAAATATACTTATCTTTGCGGGCTTCTATGGCGACAGGCGATGGTTGTGTGCGAAAGTTGTAACGGTGGCTACCTGCGAAAGAAACTACCTGCTGCCGAGCTCGGAGCTCTAAATGAGGATGCCTACAGCGCGACGATCATCTATAGTCCGAAAAGAAAAAGAAAAATTATTTCAACAATGATATATAACGAATTATTTAACATTTAAACTAAATAATATTAAAAATACTTAATATGCCGGTATCAAATAATTAGTTCAGCATCTGGTCCAATGATTCGATCAGAGTTTCGTCCAGTTTTCCGTGGGTGGCCCCTCGATTTGCTTCCAGATATATTAAATGTAGCTTCACTATAGGTACTTTTGATTGAGTCTCTTTATTAATTGAGGTAAGATTGAAGCCAAGGGTGTCGGTTTTCTTTTTATTATCAATACTAAAAAAATAAAATTGTAGTTCATTTACAAACGCAAATAAATGTTCTAAAACTCTGGAGTGAAAATGTCTTTTTTTTAAATTTTACTACTCTCGCTCCCTTGGAACTTTTATTCAGCACAACAACATGTAACGAAATGGTGGGAAAGAGGTTCAGGAATGCCAGAAAATGTGCGCATATTATAGTTTTCTCCGTATATAATATACAATTTATATTTTTTAATGAATCAAAACAAATGCTACTTTCCCATGCATTTTTTCTTAGTAAGTAATTGAAAAAATAATTTTATTTGCATAAGCAAAGAAAAACCGAAGTTCCGCCTTTGAATATACTATTAAGTTGGAAAAAATGTAAAACCAATGTATACACGCTACTAGTTGGACAACCCATGAGATAAGAGTAAATTATCATTGCCATTTGTGGCCTGATCTTGAAACCATTTGGAATGTTAAAAGGTCTTTCATAAAAAGCTAATTTTGTCAGAAAGGTACCATTATTTTCACTCCAATGCAAAACATAATACATTACATTATTCGTTACCAGCAGAGCTGTCTTGGCCTCCGTCACTCAACTGTCGCCGTCTCCTTGTCCCAGCGCCTCTGACGAGCAGCCTGGGAACTGCAACAACGCGCGGGCGCCACCCTGCGACCTACGGCTTATCCCGTATTCTCTAATCTTCCATTACCGCGGAGCAGAATCCGTCTGCGAGAAGAAGGCGTCTCCAGGATTTGTATGAGCTTAGACGTGGAACCGTGCGGTATATATAAATGCTTGAGGCTGGGATCTACATGCACCTTGATTCTCGGCACGACATCGGGATCTCATTGTACATTCAGAAGGAAGGGGCAGTTGGTTTTGTTCTCGAAAGGTTAATACATATTTTAACCCCTGATGTTGAATAACGATGTGAGGTGAATTGTAAGAAAAACCTAGAACACCAGTAATTTTGGAATATTTTGATTATTCCTACACTCCAGCGACTGTGACTTCCGTAATCATGTTCCGTATTTTTGTTACAAACGATTTCTTATTATTTAAGGTTTTAGCACATCCACATCTTCTACGTCAGGTAAAAATTATTTCAAAATAGGTTTCTAATTTGCGCCTGCCTTGACAGAAGCTCGAACCCTACCAAGAGTAGAGAGTTGGATATTTTAATCATTTAGGAATCACACAAGGCTCCTGAAGGAAATCAGCTCTATAATTTTTTCACCTTTTAAAAGCAAATGTAATTTATAAAGGATTAATATCGTTCAATTATTTTCATTAAATACTTCACTAATATATAATTAAAAAATTAAATTTCCATGTCATAAAAACATGACACAAAACACTAAAATATTATTAAGAAATTTGCCAATTAGAAGCCAACGACCTTTGGCCTCCCATCTCTGTTATTTATACAACACATTTTTGAGCCTGTCCAACGTCCACTAGTATCAGATAATCCTGCTAAAATTCTGTTAATTTAATGCACAAGATAACATGCAAATTCTTGCCTGATACTAGTATGGTTTCACCGCAGCAATACTATCCTATTCTCGCTAATTACGGTAAAATTTATAATGTATTTTACGGTAAAAGATGTTTTACCACGTCACACAAAAATGTGATTCAAACGCAATAGAAATAAAAAATATCGTGCGTTCATTATTATTATTATTATTATTATTATTATTATTATTATTATTATTACTAATAATTCTGCACAGTTCACTGCCATAAGTCACAAAGACATCTATCAAAGCATTTCTACTAAATTATTAAGACATCATATAAATTAATTCGATACCAATAAACAAAATTAGTAGTAATCAATTGGAAGAGTCCTGAAGAAAATAGTCAAGAATATATTGGAGGCAAGGGTTTCATGAAAATTTAGAAACGAGAAGCTGGTTTTATGCTAAAAATATCCTCCGTGGATAACATTTTTATATTATAAGTCACATGTGTAAGAAAATGTGTCGGAAAGGAAAAGATATTCATGTTTTTTATTGATCTGGAGAAAGTATCAGCGCCTATAATGAATTGTGCAGGACACTACGAAATTTTAAAATTGAAGAACCTCTCTTTCAACTAATGAAAATAATGTATGAGGATACCCGAGATGTGGTAAATATCTGAAATAGAATTTCCCATGAATGTACAACTCCCAGGGATTTAAGAGAGGGATTTCCAATCCTTTCAAAACTTACTTAGAAGAAGTCCTTAAAGAATGGAATGCCTCATGTCAAGGAATTGGTGTTTTAGTAAAAGGACAAGCAATACATTTGCTACTATTTGCGGATGATCAGATAATAGTGGCTCAGGATAGGGATGTATGTATAGGGATGCGGAGTTGGAATGCGGGTGCACATAAATTACGATTGAAGCAAACAGAGCATTTGACAGTAGGAAGAGAAGGTACTGATTTGGATGTTCAAGGAGTATAAAGGAGTAAGTTAGTTGAACAATTCAAGTACTTGACTACAATTCTGCGTAAGTCTGAAAACAGTGAAAAGGATATTGATGATCGCATTAAACAAGCAAGAGGAGCCACAATAATGTTAAATGGGGTATCGTGGAGTCGGGTAATTAATGTAAGAACAAAAAAGATTATTGTATTATTATTGAAAGTATTCTAACATACAGTGGAGAGTTGGACCCTGACGGAACGTCAGAAGCAGAAATTGTGTGCAGTAGAAATGGATGGACTACGAAGGAGCTGCCGAATTTCTAGAATGCAAAAATTTAAAAACATAGAGATGAGGGAACAGATACAGCAAACGTAATCAGTTGTGAACAGATTAGAAAGTAAAACGCTGCAATGGAAGAATGTCAGAGAAGAATGTCAGATTCAAGATGACCTAAGAATGTCCTCGATTGGTCTCCTCCAGGGAGAATAAGAGGAAGGCCTCTTAAAACCTGGAATTCTGGAATAATTGGAGCTATGCGTGCAAGAAGAATAAACGATGACTTATGGGCGGATAGAGAAGGCTGGAGCCTCAAAATAAGAGGCAATTGCTGACAAGTGGAAACGCCGATAAAAGTAAAAAAGTAAGAACGATGCCCGTTGCTGAAAGAACGACAGTAACCGTCTTTGATTCTACGATATTCCTCTGCTCCTTAACGGTATGGGCAAATTCTTTGTACATCCGGATCTTCACCTGTCGTAAGGATGCTAAAATCAACGACTGCCATGTTCCAAATGAAGCAATGCCTTGCACTTCCTGTCTTTTGAATGACCTGGAAGTTTAACCAAGTTGTTATACAACTTTTTCGAAATTATTATTATTATTATTATTATTATTATTATTATTATTATTATTATTATTATTATTATATCTTTCATATTGTCTCTAAATTCATTAACAAGGTTCCAGACCCGAGAAAAATAGGCATATTTAGGAAATGAAATACATTTTTGACTTTCAAACCGCTGAGTCGTTGAACGTTCTCGTACAAAATATCATGCAAGAGAAAAACTAGGAAAAATACCAGAAAAAATTCCTGTAATTCAAAGGGATAAACGCTTCCTAGAAGAAAGAGCGCTTTGCTACTTATGCGTTTTTTTACTGAGTTGTAGGTAATCTCGGAGATTTTCCTTTCTAGAGACATCCTCTCAGCAACTGTACCAAATTTCCCGTTCTCAATTATGGAAATTCTTTACTTCGTACATGAATATGCATCCACAAAATCTTCCCAAAAGCAAAATTAATGTTACATGTGTGTCTAAAGGTGGTCACACGAAACATGACGAATGCGATTTTACTTCTCAAGTCAATCACTTCTTCGAACTTTTACATATATGATTATTTGTAAATAAGTTACTACATGAATTAATTGAATATTTAAAGTAAATGAACGTAACAATGTTTGGTGTATGATTTTGTTCTATTTTGAGGAAGAATAATATAAGTTATTTTTATGAACTTATATACTAAACCCTCATTAACACAAATACCAAGGGATCGAAAAATCGGAGATCGTGTAATAAAAAGTTGTGTTATCTATAAATGTCCTGGTTACCGTAATCACTTGCCAGGAACACAATTTTGTTCATGTTACGGCAAAATTCGTGTTATGCGAGTTCGTGCTAACCAGGGTTTACTGTAATTATAACGTTCTTCTTCCAAATCATTCCCAAGATTGATGATTTGAAATTAATTATCTAGGGATAAGCAAAAATATCTATGTTTAAATTATATTTAATATAGTTATATTATAATAAATTAAATAATATTAAATTATAATGTTTCTGCATTGCCTACGTTCTAATATTTATGTATCTTCTTGAAATATACTAGAATGTTCTTTCTTGACTTTTAGAACTTTTTCCTTTAAGCAGTTCTATAGTTCCTTATAGTTATTTGAATGAAGTTAAATATTGGAGAACATACAGACTTCTTCTAGTACTAGTTTCTTTATCGTTTAATCAATTGGCAGTAAATAAATAATTCTCGAACTCTTGTAATTGGACATTTCCTACATTTGCGCTTGACCATCGTTTGTCATTAGCCAGAAACTGAGGAATGTCTTATAGACATCACTCATGTTGATTTATGTCTAATGAGGTATAAATAGCACGCAAAATTATGTACTAGTGAACGTGTACGTACAATATATAAATTGATTTATGGCGATGCTTCTGGGATACTTCGTCAATATTGATTTTTTTAGTTGTAACTCTCTATTATTATTATTATTATTATTATTATTATTATTATTATTATTAAATTATTTTTTCAGAGTTATGACATTGTTTTTTCATTTTCAATTGCTCAATTCCTCATATTGTACTACGTTTCATGAACTGTTTTCGTAATTTCAAGTACTGAAAATTATTTTTGTAAACATTTATGTTTTACATTATAATTTTCTAGCTACCAATGCTTTCAACATGTTGTAACTTACCAAGAGCCAATTGATACAATTGTTGACCACATTGTACACAATAAAAGGAGATGTACACAATATAAGGAGATGGACACGACAATCTAATAACATATGTTCCCATTTTAAATTACATTCTTGACAAGTTAATTGAGTAAGTATACATTATAATTTTGAGACAAACCTGTTTAATTAATTAAAAAGATATAAATGATGGGGATCATCTATCCCTGCTTATAATTATTTAATTCATTGAACATGTTGTCTTGGTATTAATCAGAAACTGAAAGTTATTTCAAAAGAAAAAATACTTAAATTTGAAAAGGTTGCTAGCTTCATCACTAACTACTACGACTAGTAAGTATAGTACTAATTATAAAAATTTGTCAAGGTATTATTTGGGTCCCCTATTCAGTGTGACTGAGTACGTGCTTATTCTGCTTATACGTGAATAAAACCCTGATAAACCTTCTGTGGATGCCAAGCTACGGGCTTTTCCTCCGCCACCATTTGATCCATCCATAAACGTAATTATTTCTTGGAATCACACTCCATTATCATTTTAACTGTCTTTTTTAGGTCGCATTTTAACAGCTTGGTCATACAGCGACCTCTGAGGTCGTTGTAACCGTTGGAATAACATGTAATGACCACACGAACACCTACAGACATTCATGCCCGAGGCGGAAATCGAACCCACGACCCTTCGAGCCGAAGCCGCTACGGCTCTCCAGCCATAGCGTCCCCGGCTATCCAGACCGGCTTTACCTGTCTTTATTCCTCCTAAATACGATTAACAATGTCACGCTGCTGCACCGAAAGACGCCTTTGCAGTCGAGGGTCGTTGCATTCACTGTGAGTACTCTATTAGCGTCAAGGGAAGTTTCAAAACGCGCAGAAAAGTATTGCTGCTCTCGCACTGGTGTGCACTTAGATGAATGGAGGTCACTTAGATCACACTAGAACATACGTTTTCTGTTGCAAATGTGCAGGGAAGTTCTGTTGAATGATCAAGATGCGGAAGAAATGAACAGATTTCCGAGTGGTTGATGGAAATACTATGTTTTAATTTCAGAAAAAAGTTTCACTTATTTTCTGTTCTATAAATTCAATGTATGTTGTAGTGAAATAATTTTTATTTGTATGTTAATATTGTTTATGTTAATTTTCATGTTTCCGTTTCCATCAATCCCACAATTTGAAGTAATTTACTGAAAAAAAAAATTATTTTGAAGTTCACGTACTGATTTTTCAAATTAAAATGCATGTAAGCTAATGTTATTATCTGGAACTGTTAAATGTTAGGTCGGTTTTGTGTCACATCAAATAGGTGAAGACAGAAATAAAATGTCCAGAAAATTCAGTGATCGAAAAAATATTAATTCCTTATTGATACTCGTTATTTACAATGTTCATTTTAATTTATTTCCACGTCCTCTATTTATACTTTTGCTTTCCCTTCTTTAGAATACCATGAATTTTGCATTGACTTTCGTTCGGTTTTATTATGTCCGAATTTCTTTACGAAACGTCTTCGTCGCGGAACAGTGAATCGTAGTGTTTCGCTAAATACGTGAATCTCATATGATTGTTGATGAAGTGACTCTGAGTAAATTTCTTTTACCTACCACTCGCGTGTTCTCTGGGCATTCAGTTACTTATAAAGGGTTGTAGTTTAGCCGGCAATATTCTAAACATTTCTAGTGCCCAAAAATCAAAATGTAAACATAATTTCAAAGATTTTTTGGCAGTTTGACGTAAATACAAAAAAAAACATTTTTGTGGAGGTGTCATCAACGTAAATGTTTCTGAGCTTCATAAAAACGTTTTATACATACAAATACATACTCGTACATACAGCACGTAAAATAATCTAGAGATTACGATAAGATGGGACCGCTTTGCCAGCTACTGTTTGGCCGTTGCTGGCAACATGCAAATTCATATGCAAGACAACATGTAAGTTACATCCACGCACTCATTTGGTCGGTGCTTTCGTTTCCAGTTAGCTCATTAGTAAATGGCTTCATCACTGCCTCTTGCAATACCTTCACTCTGGCGTTCATTTATCCCCACCTGTCAAAGTCGTCCCTTCTTAGGGACTTCTGGTCTTCTTCTTATTCCTCTATATTCGCAACATGTTTCTGAGAGTTCTTTTCCCTCCTGGCCTGGGGCATCCGGTACACGTGGCACATTCGCTGAACAGAGTAGTGGAGTTATCCGCATCCTCTCCACTGAGTACGCATTCTGCAATATCTGGTCACTACTCCTCCGCTTTCCAAGGCCACAAATATTTAGACTGTGGCACTATACGGTAGATTATTGTTCACGTGGTAGTTCGCCTATAAACCCGGAAGTGCACGCAGGTGGTGTACGAGACCCGGGAAGCCTTTACTCTAATATTGTGATTGCAATTTGACCGCCCGTGACCACTGCTTCCAGGTACCTCTTCCTTCCACTGATAGGAGTCACACTTGTTTTGAAAAAAGTGAGAATTGTTATCCTTTCTAGCGGTGAGACAACCCAAAACGTTGCACCGGGAGCGGTAGCTCAGTGCATCAACTGATGTCACTGCAGCACCTCTCACCGGGATGTCCTAGGTTCGAGTCCTGACGGCGGCAGGATTTTCGACACTAGCTTTTCAGCTAGGTCGAATTCAGTCCCTGTCTGGAGGAGAATTCTAGCGGCCGGCTGCTCTGATCGGTAGTTTTCCGTGGTTTCTCCGATCAACACCAGGCGAATGCCGGAGCAGTACCTTACCAAACGGGCCACGGACCGCGCGCGATCTGACCTTCCTCTTCCTTGTCCTATCCTCTCCCCTTACACACACACACACACTTACACTAACATGCACTACACTACCACATATTCCGGGAGACCGGTCGGGAGCTTCGAGCTTGTCCCGGCTGGGGTGGTGCCCCGCTGGTGGGAGAGTCTTGGTTAGGGGAAAACCCCACTAGCCGACGGTAGGTCGGCGCCGGATCTCGCCATCCAGCGGGGGAAGATCACCGCCATCTCCCGAAAAAAACATGCACTACACTCACGGGACTAATGACCACAGCAGTTGACGCGCCCGGAAACACGAAAAAATCAATCAAAAAAACAAAACGTTGCACAGGTCTCAGAGACCACCTGCATGCACTCGTGCAACGGCTTTCGTTCAGTACTTTACGCGACTTATTGAAAAGAATATTAATTTTTTCTGGAACACTCCTTTGATCGAAATTATAAGGGGAAATTGAGTTAAGGGAAATGCCAGCAGAAGTGTCTGTGAGACCTGATGCGTGCGCTGACACTACAGAATGCGGCGCGTATGCTGCCGGGTTAATAATAACATCGGATTCCAATAAAGAATTCGGCCACAAAACCTATCCCAGAGTGATTGTCTATATCAGGGCGCCCAAGTTGTGAGGCCTCAAAGGCCACATCTAAAACCTTTAATATGGTTGCGGGTCACAGTTTCATTATTCGTGCGATCCACACCCGACTTCCCCGTGTTGTTCATCCCGGCACTTGGCCCGGCCAGGCTGCTATGAAACGAGTGGGGAGGGATGGAACCATGCGTG
Organism: Teleogryllus occipitalis; assembly: GCA_011170035.1. Taxonomy (NCBI): domain Eukaryota; kingdom Metazoa; phylum Arthropoda; class Insecta; order Orthoptera; family Gryllidae; genus Teleogryllus; species Teleogryllus occipitalis. The sequence continues at coordinate 15,964 of BLKR01010484.1, read as the reverse complement.
AAATCACACCGTACCGTGCATAACGCAGTGAAACACACTGGGATGATTTTGAATTTCTGAATTTACTACGGAAAATGCCTTAAATCTAAGCCTGGCCTATTTTTACATTAAAGGGTGTTGATCTCGGCACGTGTGCTTGACCATAGCCCGCTAGTATGCCTAACAACCGCGGCGCTTCGGCGATCCTTATGGCAGTTAGCAAACGGAAGAAGTTTCACATTTTGGCCGCTGGAGCGCTGGTCGCCGACAATTCGCGAAGCCTCTGCGCCGCTTTAATACATGCCCGTACTTCGGGGAAATGCCCGTACTTCGCGAAATTTTTGTCATTTACAGTGATATGAGGGATTGCAAACTCATATTGATGGTAATACTAAACAATACTAAAATTATGCATGTCTATGCAGTTTGCTTGAAAGAAATTGTGAAGTGAATACATCAAATTAACTCTCAAATGGCATGCTTGAAATCTACCTGGTAAGTGAGGCAGCAGTAATTCTTTTTGACATATAAAATACAATACTTATTCTTAATTATTTCTGATATTTACCTGTATTTTCAGATGTTTATAGAGAACTATAATGCACATAATGTCTTTAAAATTTCTAAAGACAATGTATGAAAACGAAAAAAAAAAAAAAAAAAAAGAATATTTTTGTCGGTTTCTATACCATCTATTTTTTATTTTCAAACTGTAATGATTATTTAATCTATATTACACGCTCAAAAAGTACAAACTTAAAACAGAAGAAGTGTTTGTTGTTGAAGAAAAAAATCGCTAAATAACTGTATGAATCTAGTTCTAAGCGGGCACTGATATAAATTACAACCAGGAAAGTTCACTTAAAAAAAGCATTGCAAATCACTATTGCTCTGGCAAAAATGTCCTCACCTGGAGATGGTATCAGAAAGTTACTTAAACTAGTGAAATTCATCTTGACGCTCTCATGGATGTTCAAGAAAAAAAACTATCAGAGATTTTCAATTTTCAAACTAACAGATTTTCAATAAGGGGCCGTCCATAAATTACGTAACGCGTGCTTGATCCCCCCTCTAATAATTAAGTTACACTTGCAACAATATCCCTCAATTAAAATAAGTAAAAATCAATTATGAAGCAGAAATAATGAGTTGTATTATTTGTATTTGTGTTATATATTAACATTTTCGATAAGTTATGTTAGAAATAGTTGGAGAAGCGGACTGGACATAAAAATAAGACTGAGGACAAGTTTTGAATGAAGGACGCATAGGCGAGAAAATTTCTGACAATATGTGCACACTCCGTTGTGGATGACACATGGGTCCAAAGTCTACTGCACTAATTTAATTGGATTCTAGAATACATAATTGATGAAAAAAAAATTAATTTATTGTAACAATTTATACATCATAACTTTTTAAACTTATTATATACTTAATTTAATTTGTTAATATGTTAATGTTTTACTACAAGACTGAATAAAAAGAATTTTTCATCAAATGTGGAAACATTTTAAAAATAAATATCAGCATTACGTAACAATAAACTTAGACACTCCTACTTCTATGTAACGCAGCGTAACGCTGCCTCAACCCCACCCACCCCTCTTCCACGTGGTGTAATTTGCAAACGACCCCTAAGAGCGACTGAAGTACAATGTAGGAATAATTTCCAATCCTTTGCGTAAACCGCTTCCAAATCCCACAAGAATAAGAGAGCAATATATCAGACAGAAACGAAAATCAACAATCAGACATTTCGTGTTAACATTTCAGACAACATTCCCTAGTGACGTTTGTGAGAAAATATATTACCTTTTGATTGCAAGGTGTTACAGTGCGAGAAACATCCAAAACTGTCTCAGACGATCATTCCCAGTATTTGAACCAGCGTGTTCTCATTGAACGTAAACAGAAATTGTTTGTACTATTTGAGAGTTGTTCTTTTTTTTTTAATGGAATTTTGAAAATAAACTGAATTGTTAGGAAGCCAAGGTGAGGGTTATATATTTTAATAACGTTCAGAAATATTAAAATGTATGTTAATATATATTTATTATGGGAAGATAATTGTAATGGGTGGTTGTTGACGTGTTAAATAAACCAGTCTCATAATCAAATAACCCTGATGGTAATCAGCGGAAGAGCAATTTATTGTGAAATCTGTACCACAATTTCCAAGGTTTTTTGTGAAAAGAAACATTCAAAAATCTATTCAACCAGCTTTGCAAAGAAGCTGTTTCCTTGCGTGTGACGAGAGCGCAATACATTTTATATCGATCATTGCTGACATAATTTTTAAACATTTTGTATCAGTGATCGTGAAGAACATTGCCGTAGTTACTAATGAAGTAACTGTGAGACCTAAATACATAAATTTGAAGTCTTTAAGTCGAAAAGTTCAGTGATTGTAATGCGGATCTCCGTATATTTGCATGAAGCAGCCGATTGAGGTATGGTGAGCAAGCAGCGCGCTAGCAGTCAGTAGCGCAACCTTTAGATATAACAAGTCGGAGGCAGGAGCGCCGTGCATAGTAGGAGGTTATGGCAAGGCGCACAATGTTGTCTCCCGACATGGATGTTTCACAAATAATCCTTCGGGGGCCACAATCAATGGCACAGCGGGTCGCCTGTTTGATAACCCTGGTCCATCTCATTTGGGTCAACATGGCGCTTCTCCGGTCTCTGATGTGCCGCTCTTCCACTGCGGAGGCCCGTGCGCCGAGCGAGCGAGCCAGTGCCGCGCAACGACCTTCCTCACGTGCTGCCCGTGGGCGGCGGCGGGGTCGAGGCGACTCTAGGCGGCGCGGCGCGGGGCGCGCGCGAGGGGCCCCGTTGGCACGTGCGCCGACTCGCGATGCTCCACGACTGATGCGCCCGCCCGCCCCACCTAATACACCACGCCCCCTTCCACAAAAATAACAGATCCAGGAAGCAGAAGCATGTCACCAGTTCATTTAACACTAGGGTGCATTGATATGGAGATCTATATGAATGCACACGCAGGGCCACTGAGTTCCTGCGTAATACGCTCTCGAAAAAGACATAAAATTGTCTTTTTTAAATTTTTTTAATACCTTAATTTCTTAATAATTTCAATAAATATCAACTCTGAATGTTAAATAAATTATTATACGACGCTCACTGCCCCTGCCCCGTCCATGCCCCGTCTCCTCTCCGCTCCCACTCCGTCCCCTTTCGATACTTCTAATCGCCCACCGCCAGCCCCACCCTCCCCGCCCCGAAGAGGCGCGTTCCGTTACACTTCACATCACTGCATCGTCATGCCTTCCAGTTTCCCACCGGGAGCGGTAGCTCAGTGCACCAACCGATGTCACGGCAGCGCGTCTGACCGGGACATTCTAGTTTCAAGTCCCGACGGAGGCAGGGTTTCGACATTAGTTTTTCAGCTAGGTCAAATTCGGTCGCTGTCTGGAGGGGAATTCTAGAGGCCGGCTGCACTGATCGGTAGTTTTCCGTGGTTTCTCCGATCAACACCAGGTGGATGCCGGAGCAGTACCCTACCAAACGGGCCACGGATCGCGCGTGATCTGTCCTTCCTCTTCCTTGTCGTATCCTCTTCCCTTACACACACGCACACTTACACTAACATGCACTACACTACCACATATCCTGGGAGACCGGTCGGGAGCTTAGAGCTTGTCCCGGCTGGGGCGGTGCCGCGCTGGTGGGAGAGTCCTGGTTTGGGGGAAACCCCGTTAGCCGACGGTAGGTCGGCACCGGAAATCGCCATCCAGTGGAGGAAAATCGACACCGTTTCACGGGGATAAAACATGCACTACACTTAAGGGACTAATGACCTAAGCTCTTTTTTTTCCTTATTCACATACAGGTAGTAACATAAAGATTTCGTTGTGTCTGTATAACATAAGAGTATTACGGAAGGGTTTAAGTGTATGTCGGTCCGATTCGGGGACGGGGGAATTTATTTTTACGGAAGAGAACGAAGAGATATCATGAAAATATTTAAAGGCAATAGAGGAATAGAACAAATTCTCCTGGTAGATCATTATATTGTATTCCCCTGCTCATCTATTTGCTGAAGACCTGGGGAATCACAAACTAATATCTTTGAGATCGAATAAATACATGTTGTCAATCTAGAAGACACTAGGTTCAAAAAAATTAAAGAAGTGCTTTCAAAAAGAAACCCCCATCAATTGGAGAAGAGGTAGGTAAAATAACAGATTCAGGGAAGCTGAAGAATGTGACCAGCTCATTTAACACTAGGTGCATGGTCCGAGAGAACTACTTGAATGCATGTGCAGGGCCTCTGAGGTCCTGCGTAAGACACTCTGAAAAAAATGCACTTAAAAATTGTTGCTTTTTATTCTTAACACCTTCATTTCTTAATAATTTCAATAGAAGTAGGTTCTTAATGTTAAACAAACAATCACATTACTTTATTTTCATTTTCGATAGACATTTTACTTCTTAATGGTATTGATGCAAGTAATATTGTAAAAAAGAAGTAAAAAAAACATTTGAAACTGATAAGTAGAGCCCAGACGTTTGGCAAAATGCCTTTTTGTTGTTAATATTTCCTGACTTTTGTCAATAGGAAATCTTTAATTGTGGTTCTGGAGTTGTTTTAGTAAATTTTCATTTTGCCTCTTGCCTATTTCAGCTTCCGATAGCTCTTTTTGCCATTATGTCTTATTTTTGCCTTTTTCTGCCTTTTATGTCACTATTTTGATTTTTGTTTCTGGCACCGATCTTCATCAAGATGGATGCATTCTTGGGCAACACGAAGGCATGGTCATATTTTGTATTTCTATGGAAGTAGAGGCAGTGTTAAAAATCTAAATGAAAAAGGAAGATGATACCAGACATGATTTTTGATTTTTTCGTTCATGCGGGTAGACTTCGCTTACGAGAAATCCCATCCTATTTCTTAGTATGACCGATCCGATCCCTACCGAGGACACTCTGTATATAATACACCGTTCTCAGTGCTGGCGATTACACAAGTGCGAAGAACAAAAAAAATATAATCCCGTTTTCCGTTTTCAAGATTCAAAAGGGACTTCACAATATCATTCTGAAGAAAGGGCGTCGCGAATACAACAAATTCGTAGCCGTCATATCGTAAGGTCCTGTGAAATCAGGATTACCTGTTTCCTTAAACGTTAGGTACTAAGGTAAATTTTACAGTTTGAGTAAACATGTATATCATATTCATTGTTAATTTTTTAAAATAAATCCTTTAAAATTTTATTTTTCATTGTTTATATGCCTTTTTGCACCCTAATTTGAGCTAGAATAAATGCCTTTTTTCATGCCCATTTTAATAAAAAAAATGCCTTTTGGCAGCCTTTTTAGGTAAAATAAATGCCTGAACTTTCGGGTTCTACTGATAAGTATGAATGACGGTAAGGTAGAAAGGAAAAACGTGCTTTATGCAAATATAATACAAAAAAATGCGTGGCACACTCATCCTTGCGAGACTATTGTTCTCACATAATTCCAGTAGTCCGCTCAGTATTCACTACTAACATGACCAGCAATTTTGCTAATTTGACACTATCATATAAAGGTTTACATCGTGACGCAGAACATTAGCCAACCGAAATGGGACATTTTTATCGCGCCTCTGCCATCTGGATCCTCTCACGCCATCATTGTTTCCAGAATGATTCAGCACATAAATTTCTTATGCTTTGTGAAATACGAAAAAAAACTTATGGAAGCGTAGCTCATTTGAAAAAATTAGTCGACGTTGAAACCGTAGTAAAAACCGGTTTTTCCATTTCTCGTTCATTTGTTTGATACTTTGAACGTCTAATTGGAGTTTGCGTAATATACATTACATACAACGAACAGATAAAATACGGGTAGATGCACAAAAAAATATTTTGTTCGACATTCAGGAACCAAGAACACTTTTCCAAGACAGAGGGCATAAAAAATTATTAATTATGCCCATGCGGTGATGAAGATTCCAACTAATGCTCAATGCGATTTGTGCAAGAAAGTACAAGTATGAGTATCAGAACGGCTCAATAATTTATATTTAGAAATAACGTTCATACACATTAACACATTAGGACCTCCCCGTTGGCCGATGAGCCATCAGTCAATTGATTTTTCGAGTGCCAGGAACTCATAACATGAGTTTTTCGGTCAAAAATCATCACTTTTGCTGCATTATTTCAATACTTTCTATGTATTACGTAGTAGTTTGCGAGAAAGTAAAAAGGAAAAAATCGCGCACGGTCCCTGGCCCATTTGTTAGAATTCTGTTCCGGCATTCGTCTGGTATTCATCGAAGAAACCACGAGAAACTACGGAACAGAGCGACTGGTCACTAGAATGCTCCTCATGACAGGATGAGTTCGATCCAACTTATTACGAGGGGCATTCAATCATTAAAGAGACTAATTGATCTGCAAAAATAAACGTTTATTTTTATAAAACAGGACTTTTCCTACTTTTCAATGCACTTTCCACCAACATTTATGCACTAGTCCCTACGGGTTACTTGCTTTTTTACACCGGCTGCAAAGAAGTCTTTATCTTGGTGTTTCAACCAATTTCCAAAACTTTTTTGACATCAGTATCCTAGAACTTCTTTCCACGTATTACCTCTTTCAATGGAACAAAGAAATAAAAATCAGACGGTGCTAAATCGGGGCTGTAAGGGAGATGAGGCAATACCTCCCAATCCATTTTGTCGATGGTTTCACAGCTTTGTTGAGGAGTGTGAGGACGAGCGTTGTCTTACTGGAGAATCACACCTCTCCTCTGAGATCCACGATATTGAGATATATACAAAATTTATCTCTACTTCAATTTCTTGCAAAGATCTTAGCGTCCAGCTTGTTGGGTCAATGGGTCACGATATATTATAATCCTTATTACCTTTATAATGGATTATAGGATCCGCAGTCTATACAGCGCAGCTGGGAATCTGAAATAGAATGATTCTAATTCCTAGTTCATTACTGTTTGGATTGACTAAATGAAAGATCACTTTCGTTTCTAAAGAACAAAATTTAACAAAGTTTATTGTTACCTTTTTTTTAGCAAACAATTTAGTGAATTTAATAAATGATTTTGATGTTAGGCCTTTGATCAAGATATCTTTGAATTTTACAGTTTTATACCGCGGTTAACTTATCTATTCTTCGTTGATGTCCCTCGTAGACTTCTCAGTCGAAATATCTTGCAAGCTTGCCGTAGTCCAAAGTCCCAAGAAATCCTCTTCTGCTCCTATCCAAACTGGTCTCAAACTATCAAAATTATCAGTCCCGATTACGTCCTATGACATAGTCCCGAAATCTATAACTCGATTACCACTCCCGACAAAGTCCCAATTTATGCATCAATATTACTTCCACATGCAATATCTGCAATATCATTTACTGTCCTTAAAATCTCACGATCTGATAACCCGACTCTGACTATCTGCACTACACTCGCTCCCTCTCACGAACCTACGATCAGTTCAGACACGCGATGCCGGTCAGAATGAATCTTCCTGCTTGATTCCTCCTCGAAGACTCCGTATTAAACCGTACCTTCTTTTTTTTCATAACATTTGACCGTCCTTCTCTCACCCAGCCAATCCATGCGTTCGTTATATTTTGGTGTAGCTGACCTTTCGATCGTCTAAACTTCTTCGCCCAATCCCAAATTTTCTACTTTCGGCATCCAGCCACCTCTTAATGCATTTTCCACCATATAGTCTACAAATAAATGTTAGTTTATTTTCATGTGACACATCGGTATGTCACAATATTTCTCTCGTATGGCTGGCTTCACCTTGATCAAAAGTATATTTGCGTAGCATTGTCTGTTTATTGTACGCTGTTCATCGAGATAATCACAAAAGAAGCACCTATAGTGTCCCCAAACACCGTAAACATGGCTTTTCCTCCTTACGTGACCAGAACGATGACCGTCAGTCATTGAGTCTGGAACATTTTTCAACTGTTCTACTCACTTGTAAAAATTTCCGCGGTTCATACAACTTTCACCACTCACTTTAGTCATTCTAGAGAATATATTAGCTGTTTTTTTCACATTCAGTAAGTAAAAAACGAATCACAGAACGATGTTCAGCCAATGTGGAATTTTCAGGTCGCCATCGTTCTACTCAATTTTGAGGTTATGAACACATAAACGTTGATCGCCCAGTTGGTTAGCGCTCATCCCAGTGATGCCAACTTATAGTCCTAAAATTACCACACTTGTTCTTCCATTTTTTCTCGATACCAATTTGTCTCCTTAATTATTGAATGACCTTCGTAGATATTGTAAACTTTTCCACCTTCAGGGCTCATAGCATCCCGATCTCCATCTCGATCAGGTTTTTCGTCCAGTTTCCCTGATCCATTGAGCAAATGCTGAGATGGCCCCCTGTTTTGCTTCTGGACATAAATGTAACTTCATTATCTGTGCACGTCTTCTAGAATTCATTGGGAAATATAGTTATTCAAATTATCGTTTCCATGTTGTTGCGGCAGGAAGTATTATTCCTTGACGAAGGACATCATGGATAAGAGCCCAAAATTTATTGCTTATTTATCCTTGAAAATAGATTTTATTGCACGAGAGCTTTTTTTTAATTTTCAAATTTTATGTAGTATATGACTCAGTGTAGGGATCACAGAATTTTGAAAATGTGCCAGAATTCACTTCTCCCCATAGCACGTCATACGCAGTTTTAACTGTTTTTTGACGTAAAATAAATAAATAAATAGCCTAAAGTATCCCGGTCACCAATGCAGCAGATGAATGGTATTGTCGCTGAACCGTCGCAGCCGGTCCGAGAGATGTGCTGACAGCCTCCCCATGTGACTCATTTTCATAACAGAAAGATTCCAGCTACACTGAGAGAACGCGTTGTCATGCCAAGGCTCCAAATGATATTTAGCGGAATAGGAAGATGGAACACCTACTAGAAATAGAACACCACATTCTGGAACTAAACGCAATGTAATGATCCAAGGTGTAATGTTTCCAAAGTTTGACATGCGCTCTAGTGGCAAGCCTGCGATTGTGCAACATCGGTTACCGCATCTACGTTACAACATGGATAATGAACCCGGAAAGTGATTTATGTACTCAGGTGTGAAATAACAAAATATGTATTTTTTATGTTACACTATTAGATGATATAACTAGCTCAATGATAAGAATGCAATAATTTCAAAAAATTCCCATTCATAAATAGCCGTTTAGTGATAGTAATAGTGTTCGATTTCTAATCAATATTCAGAAAATAACAGTGAGTGCCATCAAAACCTACATTTGAATAATACAGAGAACATAATTCATTACAATCTTTAAATGTAAGTGAGAGGACCATTATATGAGTAAAAAAGTTCAATGACAATTTTATTTTTTATTTTTCACTAGCACTTCATTTCAGCCGATTATTAGGGCCTATATTAATTATATAGGGAACAGCAACGCGTAATGTGCCTGTGGCGGCTCGTGCTAAGGTTGCACGGTTCCATAACCCTCAGAAAATGAAAAAGATCTCAACATATCTTAGGAATATACATTTTCCTTTTAATGACATTCAGTATTCAAGATATTGCAGCAATATGGCGGTGCGCGGTCCAAAGCTCCTCTCTCATATTACAAAAAGTTCAACCCTCGATAACTTTCATACCTTCTTGTCTCTTGTTTTACAAAACAATCTCCAGTTTTCTTCTACGTCACACCCCATTACTAGTTTACCACCAATCCTACATGCCCTTATATCATAATCTTCTGTCCGTTACTTGCCGCGCTATGTTTATTTACTTCCACTTCCCTGGTTGCTAAGGAACCCCCTGCCTGCATGCCTATGCCACCACCTCCTAGAGTTATAAAGCCTGCTCACTAGTACGTGACGTCACTAAGATGGCGGCATAAGTAGTCATGAGGCATGGGTGGCCTGGACGCAGGCATGTTGTATTCAGTTGAATTCGTCAGGTGTTTTCCGTGTGTTCGGTGCAGTTCATACTGGTATTATACTGCCGGTTTGATATGCCGTTTAGATGTGTAGTTCCGAGGTGTCAAGGAAACTGCGATGAAGCCTCGAAAGTACATGTTTTCGGTTTTCCGAAAGATCCTACTTTGCGAAAGGAATGAACGGCTGCTATTCGCAGTGAAGATTTTGTCCCTTCCAAATCCTCGAAGGTAAGGCTGTGGTTAATATGCACATGTAGAACCTACATTTATTATATTTATTATTTATTCAAATCATAAATTGTATGTAAGTTGCTAAGGGTTTTGACATTATTTAGTAATATTCCTAATGTTCTATCAAGAAGCAGAGTTGTTTGCAATTAGATCTTGCAATTCTTCCTTGTAATACGATGCTGAACTTGCAACTATTTTCTGTATACTATTAAGTGAACAGTGATAGTAAAAACTTAAACTATCAGTTAAATAATCTTATAATAGTAGCACTTAAGTTATAGCATTTAATTGTAAGTAATGCGTAAAAAATTCATAACCTCACAAACAATCTTAGAGATTTCCTGTAAGTTGTATGAATAAGTTACTAAAACAAAACAATAATTTATGTCAAAGGGATTACCTTAGTGAAGTATGAAAGCAAAAGTCTCAGTGGTGCATGAATTAATTTCAAATTAATTTTTTTGTACTTTCGTAAAATTGGTTTGAAAGTGAAACTTAAATTCTATATACATATTTAATATTATAGACTAACCACTGTACAATTTTAGTTGACCCCTCATGCAACCTCATTATTATTATTATTATTATTATTATTATTATTATTATTATTATTATTATTATTATTATTATTATTATTATTATTATTATTATACATATTATAATATATTATTTTTTTGTTTCAGGTATGCCACCTTCATTTCCATCAAAATGATATTATTTGGGAGAAGGTGGTTTATAATGAACAAGAAGAGAAACTGTCATCGAGACTGAATATACGGAAGTTAAGAAGTGATGCTGTACCATCTGTGTTCCCTAACTGTCCAGCTCACCTTACCAAGGAGTTTTCCAGACGGGAAGGCGCTTGTGAAAAGCGAGAAAGACTGGAAATGGAAATTACAGAGAAAACTACATACATTCCAATTAATTCAATGATGTATTATAAATAGATGTGTATTATATTGTAAATAATTAGGTTTAATGTATTGTATTATAAAGAAATATGTTTAATAAAAACCATGTGCTCAGAACAAAGTTTTTAATCATGCATCATACTATTGTATTGAAAAAGGGAAGAACATTTAGTTTACTGGAATATGCACTGAAGAAAATGTAAGATGAGAATGTGTGACTGCTCCAATGACTCCTTGTAATAAGGAATGCTTTAAAAGTCACCAATGAAAGATATGTTTGCTGTCCCACTATCTTAAAATATTGTAATGAACCGTCCTCCTCTTATATCTATAAAACAACTATAATCGCCCTTCGTTAGGCGCACCAAAATATGTAATGAACCACTACCTGCTCTAGATCAACTATAATCTTTATAATCGCCCGGCGTTATAACGCCAAAATAATAACCAAAACCCGCTCTTATCAATTGCCCTGGTTATACTCAGCTTCCACCTCCAAGGTTGCCCGTCGACTAGCTGCTCCCCCAGAACTTCCGATATTTTCTTACTTACACAAAATCTGGGTGTGAGGTTGTGGCTGACCTGTACAGGATCTAACAACTATTCGGGCACGTGGGCGTAGGTCATTAACTAGCTACATGCAACAATTAAACTACGTTCGTTTAATTTAATGTCGAACCAAGTGATGTTCGCCGTCATTTATTTTCTGTAATTCCTGTGCTAGTCGTTATTTCAGTTGAAATATATATACAAACTGGGGTCGTTGCCCTCCCATGACTCACATAAAACACTTAACGACAAACAAAATAAACACATAAACACATCAACGATATAATACACTTAAATTACATGACACAAAATCCAAAATATTTCCATTCATACTGACAATTATAAATAAACTCATTCACACCCGAATGCGCATTCTGCCTGTATATCTATTGAATCTATTTTACGTTAAGACAGAACTTGATCTTGTGCAGAAGCTAATTTTAATCTTATCGGTGCCAATAGTATAGACTAACTACGTTCTATTCTCTTTGTGCCTCACGAACAGTGTCTTCAATTAGTGTAAAAGTGTTGTGATTTAACCAGTGTTTCGCAAAGTGACTTGTGAAAACAGAATTAATCAGTTTAAACGTTTTCGTAGTACGCCATGGCTTCGGCCATCGCAACTACGTAACATGCCGACTGAAACCATCCCAGACGCTACTGACGAGCAAATAGCTCGTAAGATGAAAATAGAGCAGCTAATTCAACAACATCACTACATCCAGCAACAATTAGCCGAGCTCCAACATCAGCAATGGCAACACGGTCATCCGAGTCAAAGTATGCCACTATCGATGTCATCCGGTCTCCCCGACCTTCAACAGAGCGGCACGGCCGCCTCCCACGTCATGGACACCAACACCGAGGGTCAAGGTAGCTTCACTGATAACGAACATATTCAACGATTAAATCAAGTAAGTAATCTGCATTCAAATGTCGGTGCAGACAGCAAAAAACGCAAAACATTCCACCCAGATGGAGATGTCCAGTATAACGTGCCTGTGTCTTCCCGGTATAAAGCCCTAGAAAACTTAGCCCACGATCCCCCTGTGCGCGAAACAGACGCATTTAGCGAACCAGAACCAAATATAATTAAAATTCCCCCAATTTTTGTGCATGAAGTAGACGAATATGAAAAAATGATTCAAGACATTAAAAACATCGCCCAAAAAGAGTTCTTTACCAAAAATATTAAAGACTCGGTGAAAGTGATGTTTAGTGACATTGAGGACTTTAGAAATTATAGAAATTTTTGTGATGAAGAAAACATCGCTTATTACTCGTTCAGAGATCCTACGGCCAAACCTTTATCAGTTGTCATGAAAGATATTCCCACATGCTACTCCGTGGAAGTCATTGAGACTGAACTCTTACGTCTTAAATATCCAGTAACTAAAGTCAGCCGATTATATAACAAAGACAGAAAGCCCATTCACATCTGTGCGATAGAACTAACTAACAATAGTGAAGCCAGGAAATGTTTTTCTCTAAACAAATTTATGTACAGTGTAATTAGAATTCAGCAAAGAGCCAATGCTAGAGTAATCATGTGCAAAAAATGTCAAAGGTGTGGCCATTCTCAAGCCAACTGCGGTTTCCCGGCGAGATGCGTGAAATGCGTAGGTAATCACCACTACAAAGAATGTGGTAAAACCAGAGATTCCCTCCCTCAATGTGTTAACTGTCATGAACACCACGCCGCTAATTACCGCGGTTGTAAATATTATAAAACTTACATTAAAGAGAAGACTATGCTCCCCCAAAAATCAAAAGACAACATTACAAACAATTTTGCCACCCCAAAAGCTACTCCCATCAGAAATGATCCTGAAACTTATAAACAAAATTTCCCATCACTCCCACGTCGCTCCTATCGCGAAGCAACCCTACCTCCAAGTACGGCGCCACCATTAGACTGGACAAATGTCATTTCAAACATAGTTTCTCAAGTTGTAACAGCTATTGTTCCCCAAATACAAAAAATGGTGGAGAATATGGTTAGAACTATGACATACAATGGATAAAAATCTCGAAAAAGGAAATATCCTCAACTGGAATGCAAACGGCGTCAAACGACAAGAAAACACATTAAAAATTTTCTTACGTCATCACAATATCAAGATTGCGTGCATCACAGAAACGCATTTAATCCCAGGCGAAAGATTTAACATTCCTGGATTCCAGTGTTATCGCCATGATAGATTATCATCACATGCTGCTTCAGGTGGGGTAGCAATATTATTGAACAAGCAAGTAAAACAGGAACAAATCTCCACTCCCTTCTCAGCCAACTTAGAATCTGTCGGAGTAAAAATTAAATTAAGTAATCATCCAGTTAAAATAATTTGTGCCTATAAACCTCCGAACAAGGCATTTCCCCAAAACGCTCTTCACGAAATCTTCAAAAGTAACTGTCCCACCATCTTAACTGGTGACTTAAACTGTAAAAACAGCATATGGGGTTGCAACGTTACGACTTATCAGGGCAAAAAACTACAGGACTTTGCAGTTTCCAATAACGTGGCAATAATGGGTCCTAACGAACCAACAAGATTCCCCTCAAACCCAAATATCATCCCAGATATTCTTGATATCACTTTAACAAAGGACATAAACTTCCCGCTTCATCACAGTGTTTTACCAGAACTAGACTCCGACCACAATCCAGTGATCATATCACTCTCATCACAGATGTCCAAAGATTCTGGCTCATCTCAAAGAGGTATTACCAACTGGAATAAATTCTCCAACTTGATGAGTATCAACTACAAATTCCCTCAAAAACTCACCACCATCCAAGAAATCGATTCAGAGATAGATAATCTAACAACATCCATAATTTCTGCGGTAAAACAATCTACGATAATGCTGCCTAATTCTAAACCTAAACCAATCCCGTTCAAAATATTGAACTTAATTAAATCCAAAAATAACTTGAGAAGATACTGGCAAATTACAAGAAGAAGGGACGTTAAACAAACTAAATAAATTTACAAGGATAATAAAGCAACGACTTGACCAATTTCGATATGACAATTACAAAACGTACCTATCAGAAATTCACCCAAACTCGAGACATCTGTGGTCAACAGTAAAACGGTTATCTCGAACCAAATCCATAATTCCGCCATTAAAATTAGGAACATCAACGGCATTCTCAGACGAAGAAAAGACAAACGCTATCGCTCAACTTCTGGAAAACACTTTCAAACCTCACCCAATTATAAACTCTGCCTTCAACAACCAAATAGAGGATTTCTTTAAAAAAGAGAGAACCACTGTTGCCGCTGCGACTAAGTACATATCACCTTCAGAGACCATGAATATAATCAAACACATGAAAGTCAGAAAATCTCCAGAAATAGATGGAATTAGCAACCTTAGCATTAAAATGCTAAACGAAAAAGTAATCGCGGCTATAACAGCGATCTACAACGCTGCTTTACGGCTCAATTACTTCCCCACAAAGTGGAAGAAGGCTGTAGTCCTACCAGTGCTTAAACCAAAGAATGATCCTAAAATTCCTGAAAATTACAGACCCATAAGCCTCCTTCCCACTCTATCTAAGATATTTGAGAAGCTGATTCTGAAGAGGCTCAATAATTTCCTAACAATCTCAAATGCAATTCCACCTTTCCAATTCGGTTTTAAACAAAATCATTCAACCTCGCACCAATTATTAAGATTAACGGAAGACATAGCTCACGGTTTCCACCGAAAAGAGCACACAACATCAGCTTTCTTAGACATGAGCCATGCCTACGACAAAGTTTGGCATAGAGGTCTCGAGTATAAATTGCACGACCTGGGTATTCCTGATTATTTAATAAAAGTATTAACAAGTTTCATCTCCAACAGAGAATTTATAGTTCGAATAAACAATGTCACTTCAAGAACATTCCAAATCAACGCAGGTGTTCCTCAAGGATCAGCTCTCTCTCCCACGTTATTTAATATTTACTGCCACGACATTCCATCTGAAGATGACGCTAATTTAGCATTATACGCAGATGATGTAGCAATTTATGCTACAAACCCCGATATTTTAGTAGCAAAGGATCACCTACAAGAGTGCGTGAATAACTATGTAGAATGGACTCAGAATTGGAGAGTTAGAATTAATCCACATAAGAGTATCTGCAAAATCTTTACTCTCCGCCACCCCAAAAATCCTCCAGAAATTATAATCCAAGGAACAAAAATCCCTTGGTCAACCTCCCCTATAAAATACCTCGGGGTTCTCTTCGATAAAAGACTCACCTGGAAACCCCATGTCAATGCAGTCATTGACAAAACAAAAATTAAAATTTCCAATTTATCACATATTATAAATCGCCGTTCACCCCTGAGGTTAGAATGCAGACTAT